>JANHFJ010008702.1:17259-29994 GCA_032468195.1 Cerberus rynchops
TCTTGCTTCAAATGCTCTACTATCATCCCAGTGCCAAAGAAGCCCTCCATCAAGGAACTGAATGACTACAGACCAGTATCCTTTGAAAGGCTAGTGCTGTCCCACCTGAAAACCATCATAGAGCTGCTGTTAGACCCTTTACAATTTGCATACTGAGCAAATAGATCAATAGACAATGCTGTCTACATGGCTCTGCAATACATCCTACAACATCTTGAATCTCCAAAGACCTACATAAGGGTGCTCTTTGTAGACTTTAGTTCAGCATTCAACACCATCATTCCAGGCATTCTTTTAACAAAACTAAACCATCTATCAGTACCTGAACACACCTGTAAGTGGATCATAAGCTTCCTAAGAGACAGGAAGCAGATGAAGCTAATCAGAATTGCATGAGATACCTGTACAATTAGCACAGGGGGCCCCAAGGCTGTGTGCTCTCCCCACTTCTCTTCTCTCTATATACCAATGACTGCACCTTAAAAGATCCAACTGTTAAAGTACTGAAATTTGCAGATGATATAACAGTGATTGGTCTTATTCAAGATGATGAATCTGCGTACAGACGGGAGGTTGAACAACTAGCCTCATAGTGCAACCAGAACAATCTGGAACTGAACACACTCAAAACCATAGAAATCGTGGTAGATTTTAGGAGAAACCCCTCCTGTACTACCACCTCTCACAATACTAGACAACACAGTATTGATGATAGAATCCTTCAATTTTTTAGGTACTAACATATCACAAGACCTAAAATGGACACCTAATATCAAAAACATCATCAAAAAAGCACAACAAAGAATTTTCTTTCTGCGCCAACTCAGAAAACTTAAACTGCCCAAGGAGTCATTTTACCCACCTCAGAAGGAAGGAAGGCTGAGTCCAACCTTGAGCCTGGTGGGATTTGAACTGCCAAACTGCAGGTAGCCGACATTCAGCAGAAGTAGCTTGCAGTACTGCACTCTCACCACTGCGCCACCAAGGCTCTTAATGTCTTGTTACAGGTTGCATTCAGGCTACATGCTAACATAACTTTGCTGGTTCCATATATGTGACTTCTCCTGACCTGTGCAAGCATGTTGCAGAAAGACATCCAGATTATCATCTCCCACTACTTCCACAAACAGAGTTTCATCCTCTGAAATTCATGAAAACTTTAAAGACTATTCAGGACCATTGTCGATTTTATCAAGAACTGCTTCAGTTATCCCTACCTTTTTCATCAAATCATTGTTTTATCATATTTCATTAATTGCTGATTTAATTAATTGCTTGCTTTCAGATGTAGTTAGATGGTTGGCATGGAAATAGTTACAATATCTACAAATAAACAATCATGAGACGTTCTAAGACTCTGTGGACTGGATAAAGTTCAGACAAATTACCTGCCATGGCTGGACATTTGAGATCCTCTTTCCAAGGTTCATCATGGCTGGTTCTGCTCCTGATCCACACATGGCATGCAAAGCGTGTGCCACCGCATAAACAGCATTGTAGATATTGTAACTTTCACCTGTCATGTTTGTTTCAAATATATAAGATGGCACGTTTTCTAAACTCTCATTTCCTGTGCATAGTTTTTCCCACTCTTCAAGGATCACTCCTGGTTTATGGATCTTGCAGTCAAAGAGATCTTCCCACCATAGTGGAAGAAAGACATCTCCTTGGGGGTTTAAGGGGTCTAAAGACAGAAGTAGGTGCTGGAATTCTGGGATATCATGGCTATGATCCAGGAAATGCAAAGCACCATGGAAGGGCTTTTTAAGTTCCAATGTCTGATGATATAGATTAATTTCCCAGTGGGAAGTCAGGATCCAAACGTTTCTAAATGCAATCTTTGTCCACCTTTCAAACAAATCCAGAGAGACATATAGAATTGCCATACACTTGTATTCTCCATGCAAAATGATCACTTCAGCTTTCAACCAACTTTTAATTAAAGGAATATAGTTTGACTTTGCAAATCTATAAATTTCATATGCCAACAGGTGAGTGAAGGCCAGGCAGATCTCCTTCTCCTCCAGCATTGGACTCAGAGATGAGATGAAATGTTCTGCACTGTCGCCTTCATAGGCCAAAAACCCAACCCAGTTCCACTGGAAATGCAAGAGGAGCTGGACTAAACCCTGATATTGAAGAAATTCATTAGGGCTGATCCGGAAAAAGGAAGGAAAAATGATTCTGTCTTCCTGAGTGAACTTGAGGAAGTGAAAACCGAGCTGCAGAAAGGAAGAGTGTACTTTTATAAATGAATTTTTTCATGACAAGGTCATATTTTAGGTTGAGGTTAAAGTTCATTGTCCTGTAGTATTTTATTTTAATTGTGCCATTCTGGTCCAGAATCTTAAGATACCAGCTTATCACATTACAAGAAAAAATTGTTGAAAGTTTGGAGATAGTAGAGAGGAGAGCAACTAAGATGTTTAAAGGCCTGGAGGCCATATGAAGAACGGTTACAGAAACTGAGTCTGGTTAGTCTAGAGAAAATTAGGGGAGATACGATAACAGTATCCCAGTACTTGAGAATGCTGCCAAAAAGAGGACTGGGGGTCAACTTATTTTCCAAAACACCAGAAAGCAAGATAAGAAATTTAATTTAATTTAATTTAATTTAATTACAAAATTTCTCTACCACCCCACTCCCGAAGGACTCGGGGCGGTGCACAGCCATATAAAACAGAACACACAAAATTTAAAAACAATTAAAAGGAAGAATAGTTTGCCTTCAGAAGTTCTGGGTGTTTCGTCAGTGGAGGTTTTAAGGAGACACTGGACAACCATGTCTGCAATGGTGTAGGGACTAGAAGATCTCCAAGGTCCCTTCTATCTATATTCAGATTGATTGAAAGTTACATCACAGTAGAACTGAAGACCATTCAGCTGAGAGCTTTTCCTTGGCCAGGTATGAACAAGATGGCTTTATTCTACAAAATATACTCTGCTCATGTGCTAATACATACAACTGTTCTATTTATCTGTGCCTAATAATATGTTATAATATGTTATATGTGACAATAGCAAACCAAATTAGAAGTTTCCCTTTCACTCTGAATTCTTTTAATGGCCCACCTTTTCTACCCTAGAAGTTGCATTAACACTGACCCATCCTGATGTTCACTCTTAAGGATTGGGACATTTGCTCCTTTTTCTGGTACAAACAGTTCAGTAGATCCTGCTCAATTCTGAATCTGTAATTTCCCCTTTACCTGATCTGCTTCTGTACCCCTTAATTCCTTGTGAACAGATGACTGTAGCTGGTCTCTGGAAGTCTCTGGAAGTCTTGTGGGGCTATAAAGCTCTCCTACAACCTCCACCATGGTAGCTATAGAATCCGCTTGCTCTCTCCATCAAACTGTGTTAGGTTCAGCTCCTTCTTCTTTAGATTTCTAGTTCAATGTCTTTTCTCTCTTCCACCCATCCCCCACCTGCCTTCCATGTTTCTCTTTTATTTCCCTGCACTACAAGTGAAGAGGCCCTTTGGTCTATTGAAGTCCCAAGAAACACAATCATAAGGAAGGAAAAGGATCACAAAAGGATCACATAAACAGCCTTGAGTTTTTGCTTTGTATAAACAGAGCTGGTTTATTTTACAAAGTATACTCTGCTAATGTGCTAATATGTATAAAATGTATATTTACCTGGGCCTAATGATATATTTCTAAATGACAATGTCACTTCCCACTTCCAATGTGGGAAGAAATATCCATCTGGTTCAGTTCCAAACCAGAAGAAAGGGCAGGTGGGCTGCTGACCACATAGAGACGAGTGTCAATCTTAAAATTAAAATTTTGTGCTGAAAATTTATTAGTGGGAACTTCTGCAATTAATACAATATGCCTTTCAGCTTTGACAGATTTCTAGCAAGGCCAAAGAGTTGGGGGAGTGGAAGTTGATAGAACCAATTTGGAGGCTGTTATCTGTTCTGCATTCTTTTAAAATATTTCTCATGAGAAACTTCATTGAAGTGGGAGCCACCTGTTAGAGGAGGTCCCGAAGTGAACGTTGGAACTTTCTTTGAAGGGGATGGTGAGAAATTAACATGTAATAATTAGAGGAGTGGAACTTTCACTTTACTTGAGTGGAGAAAGCCCGGGAATGTCAGATTCAGGATTTCTCCAGACCGTACCAATACAATGTCTCCAATAAAATCTTATTCTAGGGACATTCGTCTCTTTGGAGTTCTGATTGAGTTGCTGATGTTGTGTGGAACCCTGACAATGAGAGTGGGGAGTATTTATACCTTCTCTTGGGCTTTGAACTTGAGCTTCCTGTTCCTGTGCAAGAACATGTATTCTGTTGGCTGTTGTATTGGTCATAGCTGGCTCTGTAGGTTTTCTGAGAGAAGTTTGGTTGAAGCTTGGTCTCCTGGTGCAATGAAGGGGCTTCTTGGATAATTTGTATTGTGGCTGAGGGCTAATCCTACCTTTGTTCAGACCTTGATGCAGGGAAATTTTGCCTATGAATAGAGCTACCCAGATCTCAATAAGCTCTTTATCTCTTACGTCAGTGTTTCTCAGCCTTGGAGACATTAAGATGTTTGGACTTCAAATCCCAGAATTCCCCTTCAATTCTGGGAGTTGAGGTCCAAACATATTAAAGTCGCCAAGGTTGAGAAACACTGTCTTAAGTGCTGACACCTCCTGAGGTTAACTGTATTGCCCTTTTCCTTCCAGTTTGGAATTTTCAATAGGTCCTACTCAGCTTTGTAATTTTCCCTTTAACTGAGCTGTTTCTGCACCACCTCCATTTCTTGTGACCAGAGGCTGCATACAGAAGGAAAACTCACATCAGCAGCCCTGGGTCTTTCCTTCCTGATGTGGCAAAGACAATGCTCCTTTCTCCTTATAAGGAGCACCATTGACATTGTTTGCCTGGCACTCGCATATGTGAAGTCGAGGGATGAAACCATCACACTGCTTCACACAATAATCCAATTTGAAGCATGGTTAACTTTACAAAGAATCTGCTAGGAAAGAATTCATCCAGGAAAGCATTTCAGAATTTCCTTATTATCTCTCTTGCATCTAAAGAAACACACATCCTGACACAGAAAACATAAAAATAAGTTCATCCCGTGCATGCAAATTACATAGTCCTGATCTTCCCCTAGTTGCTTTGGTTTCATCCTTGTCTTTTGTGCTTGCATCCATTCTCTCCCTGCTCCAAACTGGTACCCTTACCTGAGGGACCTTGAAGATGCTGAAGATGGAGGCCATCTGCCTTGAGTACTGGGAGGTGAGACCTCCAACCACAGAGAGCAGAGTGTCCTCTTTGTCACATTTGTAATCTGGAACAATTCGGCTTCGTGTAGACAGAAGAGAGAAGCTGTTCCAGGAAATTCTCACAACAGTGTCTTTATTGTCATAGATGTGGAAGCCGAGTGTGATGTTGGGCAGGAGAATGAAATCCTTGTTGATCTCTCTGACTGCATAAACCAAGGCCAGGAACATCTGGTAATTCTTCAACGTAGTGCTATAATGAGATAATATTGGGGATTAGTGCACAAAAACTCACTAATGATTCATACACTACCTCCACATTTTAAAAGAATTGACCTTCTCTCTGTTTTCCACCGTGACTTTCTGTCCAAATTAATATTACAAGTCAACTTCACAAAACCACACAAGTTACCTACCCCTTGGTCACTTTTCATGCTGTTTATTTATTTCATGATTAAATTGGATTATTCTAGTCTATTCCATGAGCATGGTTCTTTATCTAGGAAAATGCCAAAGCTTAGGAACTATAGCAGATCTTGCAGTATCACTAGAACAAGAATTTCTGAAAGGAGTTCCCTGAATCCCAAACAAAGCAGGAACTCTTTTAATCCATTCCCTTCCAGGTGAAACATACCTTCTTACAATGTTTGTTTTTGATGGTTCGTGGTCAAACTGTATCATTTTAAGGAGAGTAAACTTTTCCAGGAGCAAATTCCCTCCAACAATGAGATCTCCAGGCTTATAGTAGTCCTCCATAGTTCTCAGGGGGTTCCTCACTACACATATATTTTGCATTATTTTGTGAGTTGTTGAATGCAGGAGCCGATACAGAAGGAGGAGGAGAAGCAGCCCATTCATTATTCTCACCTTCCTTCCTAGATAACAATAAAAAAAATATCATCAAGGTTTTAGCAGAGAAGGAGGAGACTGCAACTCTTGGGTGGCCCTAATATCAAGTGTGCTTTCTCTTACCTAGTTTGAGTCATCACTGAAGAGGAAATGGAGTCCTGTTAAATTTTGTCGATCACTCAAAATTACTTCTTTATGAAACAGATGAAGGTGGCATCTCTAGAACCTTTGGGAGAGTTCAGACCTTACTTCATTTGAGCAGGTTTTATCTTGGAAGACTTGAGGGTTGAAATCTATGGGGGATACAGGTAGATCTTCTGATAATTGCAAGGGAAAGCGATTGTCCTACCTACTGAGCAATACTCTTCAGACACCAGAAGGGGAAAACATGTTTATGTGCCTTGTTGTTACTTCTAGCTAGGAGCAGATGGACTTGGGGGTCAAGGGGTAGGTCAAGGTATTCGGCCAACCTGAAACCGATCACCTGCACCCAAGATGGAGTCTGGCCTGTGCCAGAATTTGTTCTGATAGAAGAAGGGCTAAGCCTGGTGATCAGCTGGAGCCTTGTGAAAGTGATCAATAATACAGGTGTGTGTGAATATAAGAACTGGTTTATTTACTCCTGGATGCTTAGGGATGATATACAGCATCATTTCTGCTATAACTTTAAGAAATAGAGAGTAAGGTACTCAAGATTTCAGGATAACGAAATTGTAGATCATCTAATCCAAGCCCCCCATTCAAAAGCAGGAGACTCTGCACCATTACTGACAGACGGAAGTCCAGTCTCTTCTTGGAAGCCAGGTGCTTTGGAAAATAACATGACCCTCCTCCCCTCTGTGGCAGCCCCTCAAATATTGGAACACTGCTATCATGTGTCCCCTGGTACTTCTCTTCACTAGACTATCTATGCCCAGTTCCTGCAACCAATCTTCATGTTTTAGCCTCCAGTCCCCTAATCATCTTTGTTGCTCTTCTCTATACTCTTTCTAGAGTCTCAACATCTTTTTTACATCGTGGTGACCAAAACTGGATGCAGTATTCCAAGTCTGGCCTTACTAAGGCATTATAAAGTGGTGTTAACACTCCATGTGATCTTGATTCTATCCCTCTGTTTATGCAGCCTAGAACCATGTTGGCTTTTTTGGCAGCTGCAGCACACGGCTGGCTCATATTTAAGTGATTGTCCAGTAGGACTCCAAGATCCCTCTTACAGTTTACTACTATTGAGTGAGGTACCACATATATCAAATAATCAAATGGCAGAAAGGCATAATAGATGAATTAAAGAATGCCCTGTCTTCAAGATACCATACCTCATTCGGATTGTTCTTCTAAGGTCAGATGTTTCATAATGGCTGAGATCTAATCAGCTCCATCTGGGCTTCACCAGATAAGCTTTAACCTTCTTTAAAGCCAAGGAAAAGGCAAAATGAAACTCACACACATTTTATATACAGGACACAATTGGACTAGCAATTAACATTAATTTCAGTCCTGGAATACCTGTAACACTGAAGGACTGAAGTTTGACTAGGATAGATGAACAGGGCAAGCTAGCTTAGAACAGGGGTCCACAACCCCTAGTCTATAGACCGGCACTAGTTTGTGGCATGCTGGAAACAGGGGCCACACAAAGAAGTGAAGCCCCATCCACGAGATGCAGGCAGTACACAAAACCCCTCCAGTCTGCAGAAAAATCTCTCAGCAATAAACCAGTCCCCAGGGCCACTGGCTTAGAAGGCTCACTAGTAAGATTAGCAAACAGGCATCATATTTGTTTGTTTGGTTGGATTTTTTTTTTAATTACATTAACCCTATAAGTTAGGCCAGACAAGAAAACAAGGCCCTATAGGTATATTACTATTTTTATTGGAAAGCTGTAGTAACTATGATTGGAATGTGATGTTATAAGCCCAGTAAATAAATAAGAAAATGCTTGATAGGCTGCCATACTACCCAAAAGCCCAAAAGATTCTGGATTAAGGTATAAGCAGTAGCTTTTCAGGGAGGACAAAGGTGTTGACAAGAAAATGTTCCTGCTGCCCTGCATTGCTTGCTGTGCTTCATATTACAGATGTATTGTTCTACTGAGGTTTCTGCTGATACAAATGAAACAAGGGAAGATTAAACTGTAGAAAATGGAGGAAGAAGGGAAATAGTATAGAACAATGATTCCAGCCATGTCAAACAAACCCTAGAGAGAACAAAGATAAATGCGACTAATGGGATGCTGAGTTACATGTTATGTTCTTTTTTCCATCTCTAATTCATAAGGACTCTCAAACTAGAGAGCTTGTAGCACTGCATCTTATAGCACTGTGGTGCAGGGGTATCAAATTTGATTTCATTGAGGGCCACATCAGGGTTATGTTTGACCTGGGGGGCAATAGGAGCGGCCTGGCCAGGGGGGCATGCCCAGCTCAACATTTGTGTCAGTTGTAACTGTGGTGGCCAAGCATTCTGCCAGCAAAAATGGGCTCTCTGGCTCCATTTTGACTGCAACAGCTTCCTGCAACCCTCTGCCAGAGAAAATGGAGCTCAGGCAGCCCTTTCTCAGGCTGGACCTTTGTTGTTTCCAGGGCAGCCCTTCAGGCCAGTTCTAAGTATCCCGTGGCCCAGATCCAGGCCCCAGAACTTGAGTTTGACAACCCTGCTATAGTATATCTCAATAAAGTATTGTTCTAATCTTCCTGTGGGATTAATTTCCTGATCTAGTCTACCTCATAGGCTAACATTAGGTTGCCAACCATATGACAGAAATACTAAACAAGTCTCTAAAACAGCTTCGATGTTAGACATCATCTTTTTCCAGCTTGGAGTATGCTGCTGCAATGGGTTATAATGTCTGTCATTCCTATGGATGCAGAGCAACACATCTGGAGAAGATGTAACTACAGGTAGTCCTGGTCGTACAACAGTTCATTTCGTAGCCACTCAAAGTTGAGAAAAAGTTACTTATGACCATTTTTCACACCTATGACCACTGAAGCATCCTCATAGTCATGTGGTCAACATTTGGATGCTTGGCAACTGATTCATATTTATGACGGTTGTGTCATGTCATCCCCTTTTGCAACCTTCTGACAAGCAAAGTCATTGGGGAAGCCAGATTCACTTCACAACCATGTTACTAATTTAACAACTATGGTGATTCGCTTAACAACAGTGGCAAGAAAGGGGCAAACTCACTTAACAAATGTTTCTCTTAGCAACAGAAATTCTGGGCTCAGTTGTGGTCATAAGTTAAGGACTATCTGTACTCAGAACAAATGTATTTTGTTCTTTTTTTATTTACCTGGCACAGATTGTCAACTCCAAGCCATTATAATATGGCAATTGTAATAATCGTTGTGTAGGATACACACACACACACACACACACACACACACAGTGCAGGCAGTACAATGACACACCAAGGCTGCCTTTGAAATCTGTAGCAATAAGACTTTTATAAATGTCTGGAATGCATTAGGGTGACATTCTTCCTGACAATGCCATCACTTCTGCAGATATTCTAAGAATATTAAGGAATAAAAGTGAGCTGGAAATTGGAGTTTGAATATGAGGTATTTGAAGGGCTCTCAAAATCTCCATTTGGAGGCTAAACTTCAAGGAAATAATGAAACAACATCCATTGGAAAATTCTGTCATGCAAACCCCTGTGCTGAAATATACCCAGTATCACAACAGGTTGCCAATTTACTTCCCCAGTTGCCATTTCGACAATTTGCTTGCTGCAGTCACTAACAAATATTGGCCCAAGACACAAATTAAAGAATCACAAGCAACATTAAATTACATCCTGAAGCTCACAGGCTTATTTTTCCACACAACCGAAGTCCATTTTCTCTAATACCAATCTAAAAACCTTTGGCTGGCAGAAATGCTCTCTTATTTTTATTGAGAAAAATGGAATACATCAGTCCAGCTATTAATTGCTTTTTATTATTCTGTTCCTCTGGGAAAGAATTCTCAGTTATTTAAACATTTTTTTATTTGTTATGAGAAAACCAGCATTTTTTTTTCCTTTCCACATATGTAAAACATATTTTGATTTTAAAAATATTTTGCCCAAAACCAACATGCAGTTCCCATTAAAATCCCATAATGGATTTCCAATATGCCTTATTGCTTGCATATTCTCAGTCATGCAACACAAACAGATTACACTATTGAACTGGTTAAAATTGATGTTTTTTTAATTATTATTTATGATTAGTCTTTCCCTATTAGGGTAAGCCTCTCTGAAATTTAAATAGGCAGCCAGTACGTCAGTCTGAGATTTGGGAATGAAGATTTTGTTGTTGTGTCGTTGTTGTTTTTAAAAAATGCATGCTGTGTGACAGTTACTAAGTATTGCTAGATTCAAAAGATGGATTTAAATTCACTATGTAAACAAGTCTCTTTACCAGGTTCTAATAAATTATTCACTATGGTTAAATCGGGCCATCAAATGAAACTATAAGGCCTCCTATAGCTAACCCCAGTTTAAAAACAATGCTGGCATTCAGCAATTTTCAAATCTCATTTTTATAGACAGCATTTTAATAATGAGATAGGACTGAGCTGTGCTGTGTACACTTACATATATGTATATCTATAATGCCATTAACTAAAGATCAATTTAAGAAAACTGTTTCAGGAGCACTGCTATCTCCAAATATAATGGATTCTTAATTCAGTTATTGTTATTCTCTAAATGCCTTTATTATTAGGGATAACTTGTTCCAGTTTTCGATCATATTGGGAGACCTAATGTGGTAGAGAGAGCACTCTGCTTAATGGGCCTTTATATACACTTTTGGTGTGTAATTCAAGGATTCTGCCTTTTTCGTGTCAGTGACCAGATGAAGATTTGCAGTCATAATGTTGCAAAGAACCATAGTTTCAATTGGGAAAATGTGACCATCTTAGACCAAGCCAAGTCAAAAACACCAGGGAATTTCTAGAAGCCTGGCGCTCTGACACATCAATAGACAGATAGACATTAACAACATGTATAGAAATATGTCAAAGAGACAATCAAGCTGCCAAAAAAGGAACTAAAAGACCCACGCACCTTTCCATCAGCAATCAGCACCCAGATCAGTACAGATTAACTCAAGGTTAACATCAGACCAACAATCAAGTAAACAATACCCCAATCAAGAAACTGCCAAGAAGCCAACAGTAAACAGTCCAACCAAAGAACCTCTAAGACCAAGCCCACCAATATTGACAAGCCAAGCCACTGGAATCTAAACAGAGAGCAAATCGCACTTCTTACTAGCACTTATCTATTTTGGGAAATCAAATGTCTGCAAGAAAACAACTAAGCTCAAGGAGCACCAAGGACCACTCATTGGAACAGAATCAAAAAGACCAAAACAACATTACATAGTCACACCAATTTAATTTTAAAAAGCACTGCGTGCATGACTCAAAGAACATGGGTGGCCCTCAGCCCAAAAATATGCTTCATATTTCATGAAATGTTTTAGAAAAGCATTTGGATGTGGGTTGAGCTGAGAGGGTGACTGACCCAAAATGACCCTATAGCCATGTTTGTGAATCTATGGAATGCATGCCAGAAATGGCATGCCAAACTGTCCTGCGACACATGCACAGACCCGCTGGCTCCTCATCCCGTTCTTGCACACCGTCGTGCTCCAGCCAGCTGGCTTTTGGCACACAGGAGCTCTGAAATCCAGAAGCGCAGCATCCCAGCATGCACACATGCTCCAAGAGCTGAATGTCCAGTTTCCGGTATGCGCATATGCACTGGCCAGCTGTTCAACATGTGCACATGCATGCCAGGAAGCAGAACTCCAGACAGCCAGCTCTCGGAGCACACATGCATGCTGAGACGCTACGCTTCCAGGTTTCGGTGCTCCTGCACGGCAAAAGCCAGTTGGCCGGCATGCAATAGTGTGCATTAACAGGATGCAGAGTCAGCAGGGCTGCATGCAATGGAGTGCAAGAATGGGATGAGGAGCCAGCAGGGCTGCACATGTGTTGCGGGATGGTTTGGCGTGCCCTTCTGGCACAAAGGCTGGCACATGGTGATGTAAAAGGTTTGCCACCACTGCCCTATAGTCTTTCATGCCAAAATAAGGCATACTGCACATTGTTGATAGTTTCTAGGCCAGCAATTTCACTACTACACCAAATGGGCTCCCATTTTAATGCATACAATTTCAATGAGCTCCTCCAATAAATAGCAATAGACTTATATACCACTTCATAGTTCTTTACTGCCCTCTCTAACCAGTTTATAAAATCAGCATATATTGCCCCCAACAACCTGAGTCCTCATTTTACCCACCTCAGAAGGATGGAAGGTTGATTCAACCTTGAGCTGGTCGAATCAAACTCCTGGAAGTGAACAGTGAGTTAGCCCTGCAGTACTACCTTCTAACCACTGCACCACCACAGCTCCTATATATAAAAGGTAAAGGTTTCCCTGTTGGTCGTGTCTGACTCTAGGGCAAATTTCTTGGCCAAGGGAGCCCTCCAATAAATAAAAATAAATAAAACAATACCAACAATTTCTTAAAATAAATTAAAGGTGGGGGCGTGGTTATGGCCATGGTGCGGTGAGGACGTTTTTTCTCCACTTCATAGGGATTTTGATAAGAAGAATGTGATTTAGACCGTATGGAATGTACTAATTGAAGCCAAC
>JANHFJ010008704.1:0-10664 GCA_032468195.1 Cerberus rynchops
TGGAGTTAAAGCAACAGTACATTTTACATTTTAAAATGATAATCCTGGTTTATATATTGCCTACCCAACTACTGTTACAGTTTACATTCCTAACAAAGCTAAACTTAGATCTGCATCTATGATATTCACAAACATGAGTTAAAGTGCACAGTTGGCAAAGGAACCATTATTTGATTTATCATAGAGAAAATTTGTGCTGCCCTAGTTTTGGTGGAAGAAACATTTTATGCAGATATAGAGAAAAGGTGTCATTCTGGGAAGACTTAACAGGTTTGTTATGATTATGGAACTTGGTAAATTATTGTAGACTGCTCACTATTTACATAAGACCTGATCTAATTCTAAAGTGTAATTTGTTTCTGTTTATAGAACAAAGCTTTATAGGTATCCACATAGCTTGATTTGTGGAATTCTGTAGCAGAAGCTGTTTAGAATAAGAATAATCCAGAAATGACTAAAACTCAAGAGTTTCCCATCTGTTGAATATTTTAAATGCTTCCATTTTAAATTTACAATTTAAGTATTTGTAGGTTTTGGAGTGGCTTTAATTTGTCTTTTAATGTTATAATGTTGTTTTAATGTTATTTTGAGTGTTCTACAGTCTTGTCCTCAGAACAGCTGTTTTCGTTGCGTAGGGAACTGAACTAGAATGATGGAAGTTAAGGCTGGTATGTGTATGATGTTTTATAAGAATCTGTGAAATACTTGAAAAGATAGATATCTTCCCTCTCCCTACAGTTATACAGCCAGATAAGCCATTTAATTATTAGTAGAATTAGTATAAGAAGAAAACCAGGATTTTAAGATTACTTGTTATGAGCTATGTCCGTTAGTTGCTTATAGTAGAAGAGTCATATTTGACATTCCTTGGAGCAAAGTTAGAATACAGTAGAAAATTGTCTAGGTAAAATTTCCAGGCAGTCATCAGGGAAATTTGTGGATGATGTCAGATAGATTGGACAATAGCATATTTCCTGATAGGCTAGGGAAAATAATTAATTGCACAATTTTTCAGTCAAGGACCTCCCATAGCATGTTAAAGTTTTTTGGGGGAAATTTCTGGAAAGCAATTCTCTGAGAGATGGATCGATACAAATGCCAAGTAATTGTGCTTGTCATAACAATCCTATCAAAACCTTCCCTAAATATGACCAGAGTCATACTGTTTAGCTCTTGAAACAAGTTTGATTTATAGGGAACTGATAGTACTTTATATTAGCACAAACGTGATTATCTATAGGTAATCCTCACCTTACAACCATTTGTTTAATGACCATTCAGAGTGCTGAACAAAGTGACTTACGACTGTTTCTCAAACTTATGACCACCATAGTGTCATAATCAATCATACAGTCAAATGATCAAAATGTTTCAGCTCCGTGTTAAGCGGTAACAAGACTGCCTTAATACTTGAATTCTGTAGGCTGAACTTCTCATTAATCTCTGCAACTGGTATAAGTCAACAAGGTGGGAGGCAAAAAATTAGGATGGGTGTGGCGGAAACCAGTGGTAGAGGAGAAAATGAGTACAGTATTTCCACATGTTCAACAATCTGATCAGTATTGTAAGAGGTAAAGCAACTACAGAAGTAGCCAGTTGAGTTGTTGGCATTTATGGGGCTAGGAGAGATTGATCATTAAACAATAGCCTTACTCTACATACAAAAATTCCTTGGCAAGGTGTTTCGGTATAAGAGACATTAGCTTGAGATCTCTGTGAATGATGCCTGTTAGAGGAGAAAAATGGGTTAAATGGTCTTAAATAGATATGTACATGACTTCATATATGGCATATGCAATATCATCACATCATATATATCTGTCTTCCTAGGATCTAAGACTGATGTTTCAGTATCTTATTTTTTTTCCTATGCTCAAACAGAATGAAAGAAGAAAAGAAAAAAGAAAAATTTGATATAATAGCTTTGCTGAGGAAGCTAGCTGCTCTTTGTTTTTAAAATTAGTATCCTTCACCACCTTCAGTTGGTTTTTAATAGACAAGGAAAGAGAGACAGTCTCCAGGAAACCAGGGATGGAAGTCATATGATTAAAATGAATTTCCTGATTAAACCTGATCTTGCATTTGTTTCATTGCATTATGCTATTTACTGGGCGTACTTACGGTACGTTCTTCTTTCCTCTTATTTCTTGTCACAAGATATATCACTAAATGATGTTATGTGCCTTTGCATAAAACCTCTTATCTGGCAGGCATTATTCTGGTCACAGCTCTTCCAGATTCATAGCACTTTGAGCAACTATATAAGGGAGCTTAATTTGCTCAAGTTTACCTATTGAACATTGAGAACAGATGGTCACTGCTAATTGATCTCATGAGTTTCATAGGACAAGAGGTGGAACAAGAGTACTAGCCAAGGTACTATTTCTAAGGCTAAGTTTGCTCTAAGCGTTTCCTAGAGACAACTTGAAAACAGCTGATGACATCCACTTGTTCTATCATATCTATGTTTTAATTTACATCTTTGGCCCAGTGTCATGCACGTTGCTACTGCTAGCCAAATATGTTCGGTCAAGTGAATGATTTATTTTGCTTTGAATTAAGGCTTTGAAAAATGTGTGTTTTGTGTACAAAACAAAAACATTATTGTTCAAACAAACTAATCTGGACAGGTTGCTACTTAGCTGGGCCAAAGCTCAGAACATTTTAGTTTCAGGTGTCAACTAAGATGCAAACCTTTGGGGTCTTATAAGATAAGTTGAATGGGAAAAGCTTTTTTGTCTTTTCTTTGTCTTTCTTCCTATCAGTCTCTTCCTGTTGTTCACATACGCAGCCAGCACAACCGTCCTTCCCCAATTTTTCTTTACCATTCTTTCCTTTCCCACACTAGCCACTGCTTATCCTTTCCATATGGTTTCCCATACTAGAATGCCACTGCCCAGAACATGCGTACTTTAAGTTCTCGCCTGGATGATGCATGTTGTTGGTCTAGGCCTGGTCCATCCTAAACAGTTATTCCCATGCACAGAAAGTTTTGTACCTTCCTACTTTGAGCCTAATAAACTGAATGACTAGACTTAGCAATTCTGCTGAACTACTTATATTGTTTCTTTATCTATGTTATTACCGTAGAGCAGTAGCCCTTACATCTTTGTAATAATTTATGGCTTCAGTTTGAACACATTATTATGTCAGGTTCTCTGCATTTTTAAAAAGGAAAAGGATGTAATATGAAGCCAAGTTTGGGATTTACTGAGTTCTTCTATATGTTTTCTGAACATTTCAAATGTTTATTTGATTAAGTGACAGCAAGCATCGTTCTGTCTGGCACTACTGATTACAGAACAGTTTTGAATATTTTATCAGCTTGATTTTAACTGAAAGCCCTCTGCCCCCGAGTTGTTTTGTATTTTTACAGCACACGAGAAACTCAAGAAGGTGACTGATGTTTAATGTTGTTACACTAAAATTGTCTTAGATTGCAATACATATTGTTCTTGGTCAAGTTGGCAATGTGAATGTTTGTGTCCTGTGAGATCTTTGAAAATTAATGCATTCTGGTTGTTGTTTTTAAACTAGATGATCAGCCGCCTAAAGCTAAAGCCTCGATGGATGTGAAGGTCCAGCCCAGTGATGAACCAGTGATATTGAATGGCTCAGAAAGTACTGATGATAATGGCATTGTGAATTATGAATGGACTCTTCTTTCTGGCGATTCCTCAGTGGTAATGGAGGTAAGGCATATCAATTGTTTACTAAAATTCCCTTCTATAGAAACTTAAAATCCCCACTTAAGTCATGGTAACCATATGAGTTATAAGAAAAAAAAAATTAAACTTATTAAGACAACATAGAGTTGATAAGATACTTAAAGAGTTTTTTTTAATTCCTTGGAATTAGCATGGCTATTTAGTAGACAATGTGATACACTTGAGATGAGGACTGTTTTTCTGTGATAATGCATTCCATCCATCTAATATGTAAAGCTATCTTTACTCCTCCAGATCCTTTTGGATTTTTCAGTAGGATCTGCTGAAATTCCCTGCTGCCTTCTCATATCACATACATTTTTGCAACTTAACAAAAATGATCTTTTTTATAGATTGGCTAATTTAGTTGTTGCTGAAGTTCTTTGTAAACTTTATCAGTTTTATCATCATGACCATTGTGAACTTGAACAATGGGTTATTTCTATCTTCAGTTCTGAAAAGATAAGCTTTAAAAAGCTGTAAACATGTAGCTATCAAATCTAATCTAAATACTGATTCTTATTTCTGGGAGTTCATAGATAGAACAGTATAATGTATGTAATATGAAGAATTATCATATCACTGAAACGCATCAAGACTAATGCATGAATAATTAATTATAATTGTATTGGGCATCTCCATGCCCTGGTAAGTGCTCTCCATCAAAGCAATGCTTTTGTCCCTTTCCCAGGTAAGCAGTATGTTACATAACTGGGAGAGGTAGAAAGTACAAAGATGGGATGAAAAATAAGATTCTTTCCTTTTTATTTAACTTCTGTTGGATTGTAAATTGTTTGCTGAGAGTTTGTAACATTGCTTGGTATAGATAGAAATAACATGAGAGTCACGAACCATTGCACAACCTAAACAGTTCCAAAGCATCTACATACCGTAATTCTGGGGATGTGCTACAAAGAATTCTGAATTTAGCAACTCCTTATATTTATAAATGATGGAGCTGTATAATATGGTGAGCAACCCTCATAGTTGCATAGATTAAACTCTAAAGTGAGGGAAACCAAGGAGACCTGCTTTTCCTTAGGTCATTTTTATTTCTGATTTTTTTTTCTTATACTTGCAGAAACAGAACGATATTATGATGCTTTCAAATCTGAATGAAGGGATTTATATCTTCCAATTCACTGTAACAGATACCGCGGATCAGCAACACTCCATCAACATCAGTGTCACTGTACTTAATTCTGATCAGACTGTAGGTAAGTCATCTGTAGATGCACCTTTTAGCCTTGAATCAAGATGGGTAAATTTAGCTTTTACAGATTGCCAAGACCACACTCAGGAGTCATATAGGGTACAAGTATGAAGACAATAAAAGTGAGCTTTTATGAAGGATAGTAAACTTTTCCTTCTTTAAGTTAATACTTTCCTTAGCTTTTCAATGTTTTAGTAACACAAGAAAATAGCCCCAAACCTATTCACAGTTTTAACAATGTTATTGCTGATGTTTGGTACCAATAACATTTTACTAAAAATTGGTGCCATAGATTACCACCATTTTGAGTTAGAAAATATGTAGACTGTACATTAATCCTTAAAATATGTTTAAGGCCATTTTTAAGAAGCCTAAAACATTCTGTTTCCCTAAAATATGGAACTTGCAAGGGTTGGTAGATTTGAAAAATATATAGGCATACTCTATGCAATAACCTATTAATGACTGCCAAAGACATATGGACTTTCAATCTCTGAGTTTCTCTTTCAGGAAAATATTCAGTGATGCTGATAGTGATTCTGATGTATGTAATTATTTCCTGCTTTGTTCCCGCCTTTCCTGACTCCAATGTAGCCACATATGGAATGGTGTTAGACAGGCAGATAGGCAAATAAATAGCCAGATATTCAATCTAATGGTGTAGATTGGATTGGTATCTTTGGTCAGGAGCCTTTATACGCAAAGAAAAATGCAGTTACTTCTTAGAATTATTAAAGTTCCACCCACCATCATTTTAAAAACAACAAAAAGCTCTCCTTATTTTTCCCATGAAACCCGTTACTTCTTTATTTTATATTTGTAAGAAGAATACAAATATAAACGTTCATTTATATGTATATGTGTGTGTGTATTACAAAATACATATAAAAAGACAAATGGAGTATGAATATTTTACCCAATAATGCTTGCATTGCGTGTTATGGTTTAAAGCCAATGCTAGCTCTTCCCCACCAAATGGCAAGAAAGACCCAAAGCTTTTATTTGTTGATAGCTAGACATTTATTATACTATAGGTGTTTTAATATTCTGTAGTATGGTAACCTTAAGAAATCCCTGACTGCACTGTCATCTCATATTTGCTATTAAAATAGTGATACTGCTGGAAGAATACTCCTTGACAGCTACTTTCTCCCCTCTTTCTTCCAACTGGCAATACTGTAAAATCTGGGAAAATAGGTTAGATATAATGTATGCCTTCTCTTATCCTTCCTGTTTAAATTCAATTTCCTTGTTCTTCCTAGATCATTGCTTGGCTCCTTATAAAGTCGGACGCTGTCGAGGCTCCTTCAATCGCTGGTACTACAATCCAGAAACCGAGCAGTGTCAGCAGTTCATTTTTGGTGGCTGCAATCCCAACAAGAACAATTATGTAAGAAAAGAGGAATGTGATCTTGCCTGCAAGAATGTTCAAGGTTCGTATATTAGATACTGTTTTTTATATATATATTAGAGATTTAAATGGGGAAACCTGAGCAATTCAGAATTATTTTGACACCACTCAGTCTTATAACTTTCAATCAAGTTAAGCTGATTTGGCTGGTTTCATTCTAATGTTTTAACCATGATTTATTGAGTAAACCATAGTGCTCCAAATCTCACATAACAAAAACAAACAATACATAGTTATTAGGTTCAGTTTGTGAACTCAGTTTGTACATGTCTGAGTCAGAGAAACAGAAAAAGAGAGGCTTTGTATTGAACCTTTTCCAAACTAGAACTTTATAGTTTGCTGGGCTAAAATCACATAAATTTCCAATTAGCAAAGTTGGGCACAACTATTCTATCAACTATTAACTATCTGAAGGACATTATCAGGTTGAAGAAGGCCGAGCCAGGCTTTAAAATCAGGGATACTCTGTCTTATACAAAGAAGCATATGATTGATTAAATGAAAAATATTGCCTCCACGGTGTTTCTATGTGTTGGAAAAATAATTAGAAGTGGCTTCTATGTATACTAGGTGCAAAGCAGAAAAGTATATAAAGGATGTGGTTTGTAGTTTCTGGGCTGACAAGTTTTCTAATCCCTAGAAAATCCCATTTTTATTCTAATGAATAAAAAAATCATTTTTAAAAAAAAAAACTGAATTGGTAAAGTGGTTGGATTGAATGTTTCAGTGAAAGCTAGTTGAAAAGACAATATTCTTACCCTAATTTTCTTCTTTTCAGGTACTGTTGAAAAACGCCAACAACCAAGTAAGTTCTTCTGTACTTTTCCATGATAACATTCAAACTTCTTTTAAACTTCCTTACTGACATGAGGTTTAGTGGTACAACTTTGCTCGCTTTCTTACTCTGTGCTTTTGTAGCATTGCAGTGAAGCACTTGCAAATACTTTTCTACCAGTGCTCCTCAACTTGCAACCACAATTGAGCCTAAAATTTCTATTGCTAAGGGAGATAGTTGTTAAGTGAGTTTTGCCCCATGTTATGATCTTTCTCACCACAGTTTAAGTGAATCACGGCTGTTGTTAAGTTAGTAACACAGTTGTTAAGTGAATCTGACTTCCCCTTGACTTTACTTGTTAGGTCACAAAAGATTCGATATGATCCCAGAGCATTCCAACCATCTCAAATATGACGCAGTTGCCAAGCAACAGTCGTAAGTGTGAAAAACAGTAATGAGTCACTTTTTTCAGTGCTGTTGTAACGGTCACTAAATGAACTGTTGTAAGTCAAGGACTCCTGTACTCTATTTATGCTGTGCCCAAGGAAGAAAAACATCTTTTTACCCAAATGTCACAAAGATAAATCATCTTTGTTGAGAACCCTTGAGAACTAACCCATATTTTTCATACAGCATGCAATGGAAACTGCCTACCCTTCCATTTCAAATGTGAAGATGGCTGCTGCATTGATAAAGTTCTGGAATGTGATGAAACTCTAGATTGCCGAGATGGGTCAGATGAGAAATTTTGTGATTCATGTAAGTTGGTGACCCTTGAACTGTCTTACAGTAATAAAAATAGAGGTGGAATTGAAGGCCGCTGAGTCCAGCTCCGCTTACTACAACTCACTACAACTAAATTTAAGCATACTCCAAACATATGACTTACATTTTTCGATTGAATTTTTGATGGGCATCTAGAGCAGGGGTGGGCAATTATGGTTCCTTCATGACTCATGGACTTCAACTCCCAGAATTCCTGAGCCGGCTCAGGAATTGAAGTCCACGAGTCATGAAGGAACGATAATTGCCTACCCCTGCTCTAGAGGCTATTGTGAAGGTGTAATTGGATTTTAGTTGGATAGGCCTTTGGTCTGATTTGGCCTCTTAATTGTCCTGTGAGAAGATAATAGAGAATGCTTTTGGGAAATTCCAAAAGGAAATTTTAGTAGTGAGTTTCTGTACCTTGCATTAGAGGAAAAGCTGTTCTGACTTTTGTAAGTAAGGCACAGGTTTGAGATTGAAATAGGATTGTTTTTAGCTCAAAGCAATTCTGGTAAGGTTAGAGACCTTCCTAAGAGAATATCTTATTTTGAATTTAAAACAGCCGGTTTTAATGTGCATTTAATTGCACTGTCATGCATGCTTTCTGTTCTAATAAAGAAAAATGTAATCTGTTATGCAAAACAAAACAGCAAATTAATGTTCTGGAAAATAAAATAGAAGATTTGCATCATTTATTTTTATTACAAAACTTTCTTACATGATCCTTGGATGGATTGGCTTCAAATGTCATTTTAATATTGTTTTAAAATGTAGTGTTAAATATGCCTAGTTTTGTCTAAAGCAGATTAGTAAATGAGGTAAAGAAACAGGCAGAGTGGAATTAATAAAATGAGCAGACAAAACTGTTTTTAAAATATGTCACATAGTTTATGACATACTTCATAATAATTATTTCCATTTTCAAATAAAATGCAATCATTCTGGTGTCTGCTCTTTGTCTCTTTCAGATATTAAAGGATTCAATAAGTTACAGAAAATCAATATTACTGCCAGAAGTAAGTATATTATAAAATACCTGAAGGATTACACTTGAAAGAAATTTTAACACATTTTTAAAATCTATGTTTGCACCTCTCAAAATATAATTGAAGAAGATGACTGCATTCAGGTAGAATTTGAACTGGATTCTGTTAAGGAATTAACTAGTCTGGGTGTATTTGAGTATAATCTTGAATAACTTTATTTTTGGGAAATTTGTCACATCAACAGATATGCTCAGTTGACTACTGTCTAACAGTCAAGTGTTTTAAAGCATCATATTTCTATAAACACAGATCTGTTTTAAGTAGCACAATTTGATAGTTAAAATAGTTAAAGAAAACATTGTGGAACTGTAAAGTCAAATATAAATAAATAGGGACATGTAGTAAATTTGCTTGTGGCAGTCTTATGTAATGAGGGTGAAGGTTCATTCTTGCCTGGTAACAAAATGTTTGGAAACCAACCCACAAGCTTGGAGAATGAACCTTCATCCTCATCCTACACCTGAGCTACAGATATTCACCTCTATCATAAAGTCTTATGTAAGCTGTAATAAGTAGAACTTGTTACAAAAAAGTAACAGTAGCAATCCATTGTTACTGTTAAGTTTAAACTCATTTTAGTTGGCTCTGTTAGTTGTAATCAGGATATGTCCTAGCCAAGACTTCAGAAAGTCTGTGTGAAGCCTCAAGTGCAAATCTGGCATTAGAGAAGTCCTTCTAGCACCTAGAAAGAATTTGGTAGCCCTGAGATCTTCCCTAGCTTCTTTTGTGGTTCAGAAGTCCCAAAGACTGCCTGGGGCACATCATACTTGCCAGAGGGAGATACATAAGCACAGTGAATGAAATCATGAAACCATGTCATTTTGTAACAGTGTTAATCATTGTTATTATAATTTTTGAAATATTGGTAAGTTGTCTAAAAAGATGGAACATTGCCTGAACGTTTGTTAACTGAAATGGATAGGATTTCAAACAATACTCTTTCTCATGAAGTCTGGACAAACCCTTCTTTAGAATCATGGCATGCTTCAGCTCTGATACCTACAGTTGCAGAAAACAGGATCTTAGGTGCGATACCATTCAATTTGAAAGATGTACAATTTCTGTTTCTTTTATATACTAATTCTGCAAATCTAAAATAGGATGTCAGAGTTTCCTCAAAAAAAAAAAAATAGAGATTCCACTTCAAATACTTTTCATTTCATTCATCCTGTAATGTTACAATTAGCTAACAGTTGCAAAAGAACAATAACAATTACAATAATGGTGCAAGGTAAAGTATTTCTCTAAACTGTAAATTTTAGGGTCACCAGGGGTCAAGTGGCATATCAATTTAATATGTTTATTATCATTACTACTTTTGTTATAATTAATGCAGATAGATCTTGACTTATGATGGCAATTGGGACTGGAACATCTGTTGCTAAGCAGTGCATGGTAAAATGCAACTGCATTGCTTAGCAACAGCGATTTCTGCATTCCTGGTTGTCATCATTAACCAAATCCCAGGGTCATTGTTAAGGCAAGAGAATTTACTGCTGGCTTACTACAATCAAAGTCTTTGGGGAAGCCAGCAAGCAGGTAAATGACTGGTATCCGGTGATGGAGAGTGTGAGTGTAGGAGTTTGGAGATGGTGTGCAAGGATGTGCAAGAGACCCAGGTCTGGAAGGGTGCAAAGATGTGTGCAAGAGGCATTGATCAAGGAAGGTGTAAGGGTATGTGTGAGAAGTGTGACATATCAAGATGGGTGTGCAGGGGTGCACTATTGGTCAGCATGGTGCCCAGTCA
>JANHFJ010008706.1:8471-30009 GCA_032468195.1 Cerberus rynchops
GCCCCCGCCATCACCATCACCATCGCCACCACCGCTGCCACCTCCACGGACCCTGGGAGCCAGCCCAGTCCAGATTGACCCAAGGGGGGCCAACTTCAAGATGAAAAGGGGCCAGCTGGATTGCATCCCCTTTGTTGTTGAAAGATAACCATAGGCTTTTCTTGTAACCTAGAAGTAGGCTGTGGTTAATAGTAGCAAATTATCATTTTGCAAGGATTCACAAAAATTATATTCAGGATTACCCAAGTATGGAATCATGTACATGGTGGAATTAAACTGAGGATTTGGCTTGGACACAGTTCTGGAATTCATAAAATAACTTATTCAAATTAGGTTCTACTCCAGGTGAGATTACATGAGCTTTCTGACTGACAATACGGGGGTGGTTAAAAGTGAATGTATGTGGTTTTGTTGGTGGTTGTTTCAGGATTTTGTTTGTAAATTTTAGCCCCAAACTGCCCTAGAGCTAAAGCAACCCTATCCAATGAACTATGTCATGCTTTCAGAACCTTACAAAACAGGGTTTTTCTAAAAACTTCCTCTATCGCTTTTCTTTATGTTTCACCCCATTCATTGATACTGAAGGAAAGGGAAGATAAAGGTATTGAGGAGGGGATAATATAACTTATTATTACCAGGAATGAAAAAAGGTAGCTAATGATACCCTCCCAGCTTGGGGCAAGAGAAGACTTCCGAAATGGCCATTACATGACTAATGGACTCACATTTTATGAAGGTTGACTGAATTGCCCCATGGAGTGGATGGCTTAGTCAGCAATATCACCTGAACACAATTTCTGTGATTAGAAAATACAGCTGTAACTCATAAAATTCCATTCCAGTCTCTTCCCGTTTTCCCCACTGTACAATTTGCAGTATATTAGAAACTGAAGCTAAGAGTAGCATTGTTTGGGACTGGCTATGTTTATTTTCTTGCTGTTGTTCTACAGACGCAAGATTTGCCTTTCTGCAGTGCTACAAAGCACTGAATCATAGATAAAAAGTTGTGGTGATTTCCCTTTCGGTTTTAATGCCTTTGCAAAGATGATGAAGAAATACCCTCAGAATATATAGGTATGCCTGAAATAAGCATCACGGCTGACTTAACCTGAGGATAGCTTTTCTAGTTTGTTTTTCATTAATGTCATGGCCATCCCATTTATCTAATGCAATGGCCTCCAACCTTTGGCGCACCCGGGATCTGTTCTGTGGAGAAAGTTTTCTGCAGACCAGAGGGAGTGTAGTTTTGTCTGCTGTCTCCTGCAGATGGGGCTTCACTTGTTTGCATGGGCCAGTTTCTGTCATGCTGCAGAGCTGTGCCGATCCACGGACCAGGGATTGGAGACCCCTTATCTAAGGAAAGTCTGATCATTGGCATTCTGTTGGTGAAGAAAAGGAAAGTTTTGTCTTTGTCCATCTTGGCATCATGAATATAAAAGGGAAAAGCATTTGCTCTTTTCATTGCACATTCCAATAAATATTGCATCTGATGGAATCAAATGATGTTTTTGCAAAGGTAGTCCTCGACTTACAATCACAGTTGGGACCAGAATGTCTGTTGCTAAGTGAGGTGGCTGTAAAGTGATTTTTTTTCACTTTTTTTTTGGCCATGGTTTTCAAGCAAATTCAGCTTCTCCCATTGACCATTGTCTCTTGGGAGCCTATTAGGAAGGTAGCAAATGACAACCACATGATCTCGGGATGCTGCCTCTATCATAAATACATGCTGGTTATTAAGTGCCCAAATTTTTTATTTTATTTATTTTCTTGTGATACTGCAGTAGTCATTAAGTGAGAGGACCAGTTCTAAGTCCCATTTTTCAGTGCCATTGTAACTTTGAATGGTTGCTAAATGAATGGTTCCAAGTTGAGGACCACCTGAGCTTGGACTACAATTTGATTTCATCAAAATTAAAACATTATAAAAGTGGCAGATATCTGTAGTTCAGATGCAGGATGGTGGTGAAGATTCGTTCTCTGAACTTTGGGTTGGTTTCTGAACATTTTGTTACCAGGCAAGGTAACATCTTCAGCAGAGTTTAGGGCAGGGGTAGGGAACCTTGGCTCTTTCATGACTCGTGGACTTCAACTCCCAGAATTCCTGAGCCAGCCATTCCTAAACTTGGCTGAAGATGTTACTTAGCCTGGTAACAAAATGTTTGGAAACCATCCCAAAAGCCTGGAGAACGAACCTTCACCCTCACATTATAAAAGGTAAAAATGCCCTAACTTTGAGCTCAAGTCTCAGTAATTAAATCAATATGCTATTTTCTTGGCAGCTGTATGAAGGTGATTTGCTGTTGTCTTTTTCTGGAATGCTCTTTGATTTCCCAATCTAGACTACAACCTGGTATTTTCTGGACATTTAGCATCCAAGCAAAGACCTGGCCCATAGTGCTGAAAAAGCTTCCAAACTTCCTGCTGAGACATAAAGTACTATAAATAGTTATCAAAGGGTGCAGAAAAAAGAGAACCTTGGATTAGATTTTTTTTTACTTTTGTTTATTGTATTTCATAAATACTTGGCAATCAATATCACTTTTCTGGAAATTTTAGTAAAGAATTGAGAAGTATATACTGGTATAAGCTTTCACAATTAGCATCAATGAAGCAGTGATGAATGGCCATTGTTTAGTTTTCTAAACCATGGCTACTGAGCCCAAAATCTCATCATTGCTTAATTAAGAAGTATGTTGAAATGAAACAAAGGAAGAGAGGAGGAATTGACATGGTGTTGACATTAATATAAACCTAAGTGTAACCCTTTTTTAGATCTCTGGACCGAACTTCAATAATTTTATTTGAGAACTCCACGGCACCCAAATTCAGCCTGAACAGCCCTGCTTACCCTTTTAGTGTATCTCAAAATCAATTGGGCTTATCCTTGAAAATTGTAATGCCTATGAAAATTGTATCACATATGAAAATTTAATTGTGCATTGCCCAGACTTGCTCTGTGACATGAACTGTATCCAAATTTGATATAAAGTAAATAAAATAAAATAAATTGATAATCCTAATGGTAAACACTTAAGAGGAAGGGAGGATCTGTCCAACAAACAGGTAGAAAAACCAATTATTTTTCTAGTTGTGGGGCAGTTACATAGTTTTACATTCTTGATTCAATTGCCTCATTGGACTCCTCTTCTTTAGAGGTTAATTTATATTACTTCCTTACATTACAAGGGCTTAAACCAGCCATGCTGTGTCCCAGGCTCTCCTGTTCATTCTGCAGAACAGAATTGTGGCATCTGCTCTGCAGACTTGCTCTCAATGCTGCACTGTATTTCCTCAAATACCTGATCATTGTGAAATGGAAAATTAGATCTGGATTCCCTCTCAGATCAACCTAGTTAGAGGTCCAAGGTCAGCTTCATTCCTCTGAAAAGCTTAACCTGGGAATATGAAAGCAGCTTTGATATTTGGGGTTTTACACATATTGCCGGCACAAGCCTTCCCATCAAAAGTTGCTGTTACAGTTTCTCCTCGCCTTTGGGCATGCCTGGATAGCCTAGAACAATTCTGCAGCACACATCATGCATATTCAGGATGACCTTCGGGAATGGTTTACACTGACAGGGAGAAATGTGTTTGCCATCTATGGAGATGGTCACATCTGCATAGCATATGTTCTGCTTCCCACTGAGAGCACCCTCTCTACCTGTTACCCACTTCTTTTCACATCAGTCAGGGTCAGCATCCTGGACTCTGCATCTGCAGATCAAAGATACACGGGCTTGGCCAAGCCTGCAAGTGGCTGCCAGCTGGACTGTTTACAGGAGGGGTCAATGTCAATGTATGGTGAAGGCAAGGCAGTCTATCTAGGGTGATAGATACTTTCAGCCCTATTGCTTAAGCTGTTTTTTTTTCCCTCCCTTCATAAGTGTATGTTCCTGCGTCATCCTCATTGATGTGGCCCACTCTTCCCTCCCACCAGCATGCTCCCTGTTTGATCTTGTAGTCTCTTGGAGTTCCTGTCTAACTGGTAGGGAGTCATCATTTCTGGTATAAAGTACAGGCCAGGCAAAGGCCAAAATAATTGTCATAACTCAAAATGCTACAGCTGGCAGGCAGTCGTTACAAATGCAGTCCTAGCCATCCCACACAAATGAGCGATGCTACTTGGATAAGCAACAGACCATCTCATCTCCCCGTCTGGGGAGGTCCCTGAGATGCTCCTTGCCAACTCCAAGTAAGCAGAAGGAAATCTCTTCTCTCAGATCAAAGTGAGGCACTGGCAAGAATGAATCCAGCAGTTTGAAAGCGAAGCCAGACTCTAAAAATAGGAGAAGGGATGACAGAAAAGAGAATAGCTATTCTCTCCTATTATCAGTTCTAAAAAGGGATCAGGGGCGAAAAGAACATGCAAAACACCAAAATAGGAATAATAGGAAAATAATGCACGGCAACACGTCCCAAAGGTGCTTTTCAAGAGGCAACTGGACTTTCTGTATTTTCTTTGAAAAAACTTCCGCTTTCCATCCAAGAAACTCCTTCAGCTCTGATTGGATGGTGGGGAAGAGTGGAAGAAACTTCTTGGATAAGAAGCAAAATGTCTTCAAAGAAAAAACAGAAAGCCCAGTTGCCTCTTGAAAAACATCTTTGGAACAAGCATGCCTTGGATGACTGAGAATCTCCATAGACACATGGCAACATGGAAAAATATTCATTGAAATAAAACCAGGTCATTTCACATATCTTTATAAATCTGTGTTACATAATTATTTTATGTTTCATGAGGAAGTTTATTCATCTCTTGAGTTCTATTAAGGGGATTAATGAGGAACGAACACATGTAAAGCAGACTTGAACATAGAAATTTTACTTGTGCAAAGAAATGCCCAGATCTTTATTTGCTTATTGTTATGATTTATTATAATTATTGTCTTTAAATTATTATCATTACATCATACCAGGAGCCTCCAAACTTGGCAGTTGTGGACTTCAACTCCCAGAATTCTCCAGCCAGCATGACTTTTTAAAAAAAAGAATTCTAATAGTATTTTAAGCATTGTATCATCCAGACTGAAATTAATCCTTTTAAATAGCTGAATAGCAGCAAAGGAATTATGACAATTGCTTAGAATCTGATTCAACTCTTACTTTAGATTCTTTTTTGATTATTGATAATTTAGCTTTATTATAACCTTAAAATGTTATGACAATATCAGTGTTTCTAGGCTTAGAATCTTAAAACTTAACAACTTTTACTGTATAGTAGAATTAACTGTAGCTTCTTCTACTATGATATTGATAATAGCCACCAGTTTATATAGTTTGAAAAAGCTGTTTACTATTGCCTAAATCATAGGCAGCATTATGTTATGTTGCTGGACAGCAACAATAGGTGAGGAATGTTACTTTCTTGTCCATATGATAAATGTCTTAAATGTATCTTACATCTGAAATAGATCTCTAGCTTAAATAGGCCTTTGGTTTTATACAGCTGTCAACAGTAAACCACATATACGATACTTAAAAAGTGAATTATAGCCTACAACTATTCAACTTTTGGGGAATGCACTGTTGTTCTGTTGGAGAGAAATTATTATTTGTTTTAATCTGGGTTATGCAATTTGCATTCTGGTTTCTGTTTGGGTTTGATTTTTTTCTTCCCTGCATGACATAGTAATAGCACTATCGTTACTATTAATTTTCTTTATCATGTATCTGTGCAGGAGAAATGAGAGATAAAAATAGTGCTGTAACACATTACAGTCAATATAAAAACACAATATAAATGACATCATGGGAAAGGAAGGATATGATGTGATGATGTGATGTGATGTGATATGATATGATATGATATGATATGATGGCATCAGCTGATGGAAGGTGTGAGCTGCATGTTACAATAGGCAAGGATATAGCAAAAGAACATTTTAGTTAATGTAAACAAATTCAAGTCTCCAAAACAAGGTGAATTTTAATTTAAAGTACTGAAGAAAGGAGCAGAAATGATTGTACAACTGCCAACTGTATGCGTTAAAAAGTTATGGAGAACAGCTAAATCTCAGAAGACTGGAGGAATCTACAAGTGTTACCATACTGAGGGGGGAATGGATTTGTTCTGTAGCCCCAGACAACATAACCTGAACAAGTGTGTTGAAACAACTGGAAAATAGATTCAGCCTTGATATTAGAAGGAATTTCTTGATGGTTCAAACTATCAGTCGGGGGGGAGGGGGGAGACTTCCAGCTGATGTCGTGGTGAGATTGGACATGAGCAGGTCTCTGCACTCACATGCCAAGTTCTCCACATTGGTGGATTCTGAAAGCAGCCAAAGCCACCCTGTAGAGGTTGCAAAGCAAAGAGGGGTAGCCTGCAAGGTCACAGAGAGTCGCAACTCTACTGTTTGACCCAGGGTTCTTTTCCCTCTCAGCCACAATGAGGAGAAGAGGCAGCTCAAACCTGGCTGCCATGAAGCTGGGACAGCCAAGGCAACTAAGAATGTGCTGGAGCATTGAAGATGAACAGTGCCTGGAACTGGTAAGAGGATTCCTTTCTATTTAAAATCTAACACCAAAAGGAAAAATCCAGGAAAACGATTTGCTCAGAACTATTTGTTAAAGTGGCGATTAAGCATTTTGAGAAAAATCCCAGACCAGAAAGGAAAGAAATAAGGGGAGAAAACAAAAAAAATACAGGAAATTGGACTCTTAAACTGGGAAGGTGGTGTATTGGAAAGGCATTTTAAATACTGGAACTATCTACCTAAAAAATTAATCTTGCTCTTACAATTGAATCACAATTAAAATAACTAAATTAAAGTTACTAGATTAAAACTGGTGGGTCACATGATATTGAAAATTAAACTGAGAGCACCACCTGCTGATGAAAGGAAATATAACATATTTCTACACGTCTGGGAATATTTGGAGGATTGTGCTGAGACTTACTCTGCTATATGTATCTACCCCATGGAAATTTAAATATGAGAACAAAAAAGACATCTAATCAAAGAGACTCCTGAATGCTATGATATATGATTGAATTTATAAAGAGGATTTAAAGAGATTCTGGATAATCCCTGGACTATTTAAATGGAACTGACTGATTAACTATGGGGCACAAATAATTTTGATCAGTGTACTTTTTAAAGAGCGATTACAGGCCTGAATACATGGTTCTTGGACTATTGGATAAGAGTGAGAAAAATAAGACAAGATGCTTCATCAAGGGGAAATGAGTGGAATTTGGAAAGAGATGGTGTTGATGCTTCAAAGCACAAAGGACATAATGGAGAAAAAACATGAGATTATGAAACTAACGCATGGCATAGATGGAAAACTGGAAAATATCATACAAGGGACAATGAGCAAAGATCAAGATGCCCAGGAAAGGGAGGAGCTAACAAAAAGAATGGAGGAAAAAATAGAACCAGAAAACCAAAGAAGATAAGAAGGAGACAATAATAAAAATAACAATCACTGATGAATTAAACCAGGGGGAAAATGCTTTAAGAGATTTAAAAAGAGAATTGGAGAGGCAGAAAGATACTTTTGAAAGGGAGACAGAGGCCTGGGCAGATATTTTGAAAACTAGACAGTGGAAGAGGGTAGAGATGGAAGAAATACCTAGATTGAATAGTCAGGATGTGGACGTAGACAGAGATAAAGATCCAAGAGAGGAATATGGGAGGCAAATTAAAAAAAAGAATAAGACTCTCAGTTCTGATGTGGGCAAGAGATGATGGATAAAAAGGAAAGCATATAATGGTGGCATGATTAAAAATTAAAATAGAGGTAGAAATAAGAGAATGGGGGAATATTAACATATACACTTTTATATAATAAAAGCAATAATAGAATGGAAAATCAGAGATGAATTATGGTATTATTGTGTATGTTTAAATAATATTATGGTTGGCTTTGGAATAATATATTGAAATATTGTACAACTAAATAATGAAAGAGTATATCTTAATACAAATATGTGTATTAGCATCAGAATTACATAGGCTAGATGAATGTAACAAATATGATTAGTATTATGTATGTTTAAATAATATTGTGATGGGCATTAGAATAGTACATTGAAATATTGAATAATTAAATAATGAAGGATTGTATCTCAATATAAATATATGCATTAACATCAAAATTACATAGATTTGATTAAGGTAACAAATATGATTATTGTTGTTGTTGTTGCTTTGCTTGTATTATAATGAATGACGCCCAGATGCCACACTGTTCATGCAGTGATATAGATGTAAAATAAAATTTTAAAAAATGGGGGGAGAATCTTCTCAACTCATGATTATAGTTATATAAAGGCAACAATAATTAAAGGGAACTTAATTGTGATTATGTAATTCTAGGCTGATCCCTCTTCTTACTCCTCCCCCTGGCTCTGCCAGTCTTTTTCCTATGTGGAAAAAACAGGACTTTCCTTTTAGTTTTATTTTAGTAGTTGTTTTTCCTTTAAGTGCAGAAACCTGTTCTTATATTTAATATATAACTTAGGACAGAATTATATTACAGATTTATCTGATAACTGGAGAAAAAGGATAAATACAGAATGTCCTATTTATGTTGATCTACACATTGAATTTTTTCATCAGATCAGTTTCATACTTGACATGACTGTAAACATCATTAGGTACTACATGAAGTCAGGTTTCAGGATATTAGCTTCACGGAATTTTTATAAGCTGTAGAGTTTTGAGGTTTCGAATGTCAACATCTTTTTTGTTTTTGTGCATGAAATATATCCTAACTAAAGGTGTATTAATCTGCTTCTTTACTGATTGCATAAAAATTCCTTGTGCTTTTATCATTCTTAATGTGTTAATTCACCAGTTAAGTTATCTGTGTCAATAAACAATATTCTTTGGCAGCCAAAATAGGTGTTTGGAAAGAATGACAGGAGAAAATGTATAATTTACATAAATACCTGAATATATATTCATATTAAATGGATCCCCTCTCTTCCAGAAAATATGAATGCATTGCATATTGAATTTGCCAAGATGATTTACTACTTCACAAATTTTTAATTGCTGTCTCTTTTGTATTGCACTAATTGGTACGCATGAACTCATTATTATGCACTGGTGAACTAGGTGCAATCTCATTTCTATGTGGAAAGAAGAACAGAAACAAGAGTGGGAAGAGTACATATGTCCTTTAACAATCCTATCTCAAGCTACTCTTTGTAACAGTAATGGTAATTGTATGAAAATAAACCGAACAAGCATTATATTCTTAAAGTGTGTGTGTATATATATAAATTGAAATATGGATGATTGGATTTTTTGTTCTGAACACTATCTACTAATTCTTTTGTCATGTATACTAGAAAACATGTGCAACAATTATGTGCTTTTTAGAAGGTAACCAGTCTTGCATGCATTATGATCTAGGTTGCAAGTAGCTGTCTATCTATCATCTGTCTGTCTATCATCTACCTATCTATCCATGCATCCATCCATCCATCCATCCATCCATCCATCCATCCATCCATCCATCCATCCATCCAGTAACCTAACGATGAAAATCTGATGAAGGTAACAGCAATTTTTTTTAAAACTGATATCTTTCTTCAAGTTTATCATGGTTAATGAATGAAACAAATGTTTTGCATGAAAATGCATTACTGAAATACATTAATGGCTATTCCATTTGAATCTTAGATGCTGCTATCATTTGTGTACTTAAAATTTTGAATTAAATAGATGGTATGACTTAACTACATTTCTAATCAGTTTTTGTTCAGATAGACTGTGACATTGTATTGTCCTGAACAAGTTTTTAATGGTACAAATCCTATTCACAATTTAAAGGCTGAAATAAAGCCACAGAATCCAAAAAAGCCATAAACAAATATATATCAGACCGTAATGATCTTTTTTCTTACAGAGGGGGTGTCTCCATCATCTGGTGTCATAGGTCACATAAAATTCTGCTACATGAATGTGATTTTCAAATTCTATTGTCTTTTCTTTATGTTCCCCATCCCACCACATGTTGCTCATAAGGACAAATAAAATTTTACTTTTTGCTTATACATACACAGAGATACACATTACATATACATACATACATTATAGCACACAAGCTACAATAGACACAATGGCTGTAAGATTCACAACTGTGGGGTATGGAATGTCCTCAGATTCAGCTGAAAATCTAGGCAATATAATGGTTAACTATAGATCATTGAACGACTGCATTAGTCATGTTCTCTCAGTTCAATACACTTAAAGCAGTTATTATTCTGGATAAAATAGGAGTAGAATATTCTATTTATGTTGCTTTATATTCTTCCAAATTATTTTTAAAATGAAGAAAAACCTCTCCAGGCCATTTGGAGTTCTGGCCATTCAACCAGAATGGCCGTGGTGGAGCCGGTGTCAGGGAGATAGCAGAAACTGGACGTGCCCCATTTTCACACATCTTGCCATCACCATATGGACCAATCAGAAGCAGTGGTGTTTGGGCCATTTGGCAGCATGGGAGTATGTGAAAATGGAATGCTTTCAGCCTCTGCCACCTCCCTGCAGCCCACCCCAACCACTGCAGCTGCCACTGAATGGCTTGAATATTTCCACTGCACTGAATGGCCGAAACTTAGAATGGTTCAGAGCTGCAGTGGTAGCAGAGAATGTGAAAATGGGGAGTCCTCAACTATCACTGTCACTCTGCACTCTGCCCACCTACTTGCTCACCCACCTGCCTGGATCTCCCTTCAGTGGGAAGCCCATGGCCACTGCCACTGCTCTGTGTGCTCTCCATACACTCGCCTGCCCGCCCAGCTGACTCTCACTCCAGCTGCCCATGGTGAGTTGTCTCTGCAGCAAATTGACAGTGATAAGTTGTCTTGCAATGACTTGATGAATTGGCAGAGGTGACTTGGCAGTGGCAAGTTGGTGGCAGTGAGCTGGCTGCACCGAGTTGTCCTATTCCATCCTTAGCCACAGCTGCAATCTGCTTCTTCACCAGAAACCATAAGTCCAGAAATAAATTGTGTGCCAGTTCTGTCTGGTGAAATGCAATCCTGACAAAAGTCAAAGATAATAGTGACAGGCAGTACCAGATAGATATAGATCCAGTCACCACGCTGCCATATTAAAAAAGATAAATAGAAAAATATATATAAATCAAGGTAGTACATAGCTGAACAATATCTGGTTGAGGTGCCTGATCTAAAATTTAAGAAAGGTCCAAATTTGTATGATTTATCAGTCACATTAAATGTATAGATCCAAATCATTTTTAAATGGAAATCTATTCTCCTCTATATTAGTATGAGAAAAACACAAATGAATGAAACTTTTTTATTCTTGGGAACAATGAGATGAATTTTGCAAAATTATATAAAGGATGAAGAATGCAAGATATCAAATCATTATAGATCATTGTAATAGTTTTAAACCATGCTCTATTTTTTAAAAACTGCCTATAGCTTTGTGACATAATCTAATTAATCTTGCAATAATAGTAGTGTCAGGGATATGAATTTTAACTTTCAGATTGTCAGGGATATGAATTTTAACTTTCAGATAGTGGTTTATGAAAAAGAGAGACATCATTTATATGAAATAACAAAATCTCTAGAAAATAAATCTTATCATTAGGAATATAAAGGATACATTTACTAGTCTTTTTCATATAACAAATCAGATGGTAGGCAAGATTAGAAATTAATCCAGTTCAGAAAAAGTCATAATAATATCTACAAAAATGAGGGACTGATCAAAATATTTAAAAACCCACTTAATTGTATAATTAGAAAAATAAGGATCTCTTCCCCTCATAATAACTCTTCTCAGTTACAGTGATTAGAACAATCAGTAGTCATTTGACAAGGGCTACTTGGTATTGAAAATGGACATATTGATGATTGAATTCAATATAAATCTTTCCTTCTGCAGCACAGATTTTCCCTTCCTTTACCTAGTTTTTCCTTCTCTTTCCACTTTTAAGTTTCCAATTTTATGAAACATAGTACTACATTTGTACTTTACTTTTTATGTCAAACTAAATTTGAAAAATTGTTTCAAAGACAATAAATGATTCTTCTTTCTAATTGATTTGTAATGCCCACTGATCTTCTCAATTGTTTTATATATGAACATATTTCACCACTATATTTTTGTAAGAAATTAGAAGAAGATTTTAAACAGGTAACAGTTTTAGGCCTTTGGCCATATCTATATATAAATGATGGTGAATATTTTAAGTAGCAATTCACCAAACCATGTAACCCTTTTAACTGAAGACATAAAATATAATTTATTATGTATGTGATAGCTTGCCATTGCTAACCCTGCTTACTGAATTTTGTTAGAATGTTAATTTCATAAATAGTGGGAGTAATATTAAGAGTTAGATTTTATTCAGTACAAAAAGTAAAATTAACACAATTCAAAGCTAGTTGTGCAGTATGGCAGAAATTCTATGAATGGGTGATATTTCATTTGGACAGGACCTAAATTTAAATATTCCCCTGGTTTGTTTTTTTAAAAAAAAAAACAAGAAGAAGGAAAAAGAAAAGGGGAGAGGATTCTGCGAGGCTTTTTTTAAAATCAAGAATGGTGTTCAAATTGTATCCTTTCTTTTTCAGATCCATTCTTCTGAAACAAACAAAATGAAAGTCATTCTCAACTCTTTGTTCACTATCAAATGATCTAAGTAACAATTCCTTGAATACATTCTGACACTTTAAAGAAAAAAAAACCATCAATGTGATTCAAGGGAGGAAAACAATATAAATATAGTCAATTCTAAGTTTTTGAGAAGTTATCTATGAACAAAATATAGTCTTAAATCAGACATTTCACCCCATACATGGAATTATTTAAGTGGTAAGACTTAGCCACTAATATTACTTAAAAGAAATATGTCTTTCTAGCTAACATTGTCTAAATCCCAAGCTTGTTCTATTATATTCTCCCTGTTTTATATTACCTAAAATGTATAATACTTTGCTTTTGATTGTCATATATTAGAAATGATCTTACTTATATAGCTTGTCAGATTCTGATGAGATCTTTTTGGAATAATGGACACAATAACAACTGTTTAGCATAAATGACACTTAGTTTTAGTTTATTAAGATGACTGCCATTTTATTTTATAAAGGCACTTCTATAAAAAGTAGAAATCTAATTAATTCTTTTTATCTATGGATTTATTTTGCTATGAATCATTTATTAAATATTATCAGCTTACACTGGCATTGTGAATCCTGAAAAGTCAAAAAAGTTGGCTTATTGTACTGTTTCAGACCAGAATCACCAGCATCCATAATAAACCATAATGATGTCAAACTGATAATACTATTGACATTGCAAATTATATGAAATTATAGTAGTAGCTTTGTTACTGATCTGAATTAAAAATCAAACATCTATTTGATTAATATGGCTTTTCCCTCTTCCCTAGAAATAAACACATTACCAAGATTTTAATGTAGATTTGTAGGAGATTCCTGACATAAAATGAGAAAATACTTGTGATGTGTGATATATCTCTTTTTTTTAAAGGAAACTAGAATCTTGATTTGATATGTTACTATGATTCATTTGTGGCATGTTACTCAACACAGTTGTTCTTTGATTTGGGGGTTTAGTTGAAATACAACATCAACTTTTCCTTTCTGAGATAATGCATTATATGCCTGGTGTTGAAGGAATTCCAAACTGTGTTTCAAGAATATATAAAATAGACTATTTTAGAGATGTGGAAATTATGTTGGCTCATATACATTTTTGAAAAATCTCAGTGTAAGTGCTGTCACAGTAAGGTTGCAAATGTGGAACAAATGTCTTCATGTCTCAGAACTGGTAAAATAATGACCAACATTCTGTTGACTTAAAAGGATAGGAGCAAAAATACTAGGATTTAAATCCTAGGAATGGCATACATACAGAGTTTGATTTTTGTGTGCTGCTTCAAGCAGATGTTCTGCATTTAAATGACTTCTTGCTTATATGTAACAAATAAATTTGTGTAGCTGTGTTGAGTTTGCGAAACTTATTTCTGTTAGCTTGTTACTGAATCAAGGACAGCATTTCTGGATCATCAAGATTTACTGCTGACCTTCTGTTAAGATGTGTCTACTCTTCCAGTTTTATGGGAGGAGAACTTGCATACCAATCCCAGGATTCAACAATGTCTACAACACCTTTTGTAGTCATACTAGATCAAATTGTCAATAATATCTGAACAAAAATGCAACATAGGCGAACCAGTTAGCCCATCAAGGAGAACAAAATCTATGACTTAGTTACCTGTTCCACAAGCACAATATCCAGCAGCTACTACTACAACAGCTTCAGCCTTCTGTTATTGAAAGCCTGCCTGCTTGCCTGCCTTCCTAAGAAATATGACAGGAAAGGAGGCATATGTATTACCATGTTTATTCGGTATAAATTCTAGGTTGTAAGATGATTTAAGATCAGTAACAGAATTTCCCCATACATGAATCTAGCATAGGACTTATAATTCTCCTAGTGACAAAGGGAGCTGAAAAATGAGCACCCTTTCTCTCGACAAAGAACAACCAGACTTGGACAATTACAGCAATTTTTTGAGACTTCTGACAGCTAATTTTGATAATATAAGTTTTTACCCCAAAAATACAATTTGTGAATGTATAAATGTTTGGTATAAAAGAAAACTGCTTCTTAGTCAGGTTCTGATCTAGAATGAAAGAAATTTATTTCTTTTTTCAGAAAAACAAGAAGCCCATCCCTGCTACCAAATTATTTTCATTTCCAGATTCTTCGTATTTTCTTCAAAACTGCAAATTTATCACCACTTTCTGAAGATTTGACTGGATTATACTAAGGCTTCTTACAACACTCTGCTTCTATCTAGAAAGCCTCTAGCATGCTTTTTGGAAGTCAAAATTAATGAGAACATCTTTTAATCATTAGTCAATGAAGAAAATGATCTATAAATGATCTATAGTAGAAGTTACATTTCGTCCCTCCTTTGCAAACAACACACTTTTGGCCTCTTTCTAAAATTCTGGAATTGCATTTTTTGTAAAACATCTCTGATTTTCAAGGCAAAGAGAGAAATGGCCCAAAGTTCATTGACTCTAAATGGTAAAAGGAAAAGGCCTAGAATGTAAAACCTAAAACTCTGCCATACTCTGTTACACCTACTGTATACTGCATATCATACACAGCTTGATTCTTGTGTTCTGTGGTAGACATAACTTCTGCCAATATTTGACTATACATCTGTCTTTGGTAAAGTATGTTATGTGTTGAGCCTGTTACATTTCTGAAGTTAACTACTTCCTAAAATCAGAATTGAATTTCTGGATATTTAAAACATATTTTTGTGCCTGGTTTAACCCTCTGGATCTGGATGCACTGATGCACTCTTACAGATTCATGATTTATTTTTATGGAAGTTATTCCTATAAATAAATTCAAGGTATTTGAATTAATCTTCTACTTCCCTTTTCTTAAGTTTGCCACCAACTGGCACCTTTAAATGAGAAAGACTAAACAGGTAGAAAATTTATTACAAAACAAAGCAATTAGAAAAAAATGGGATGGAAACTTCAAAGAAAATGTTGGACTCCATTTCATTCCTTTTTCATTTTTTATCACCCAAACTGCAGATAGTAAGCAATAGGTCAGCTTTTCCTACTATAATAATCTCAGATATAGAAAAAAAAACTTAATGTAAACAAGTCAATTTGAACATGATTCTGCATATGTATTGTTCATAATCTCCTTTCTTATGCATCTCTTTTTATAATGTGCACTCAGTTCATGAGTAATTATTAGCCATTTGGTGTAATAACATAAAAAATAAATCAAGGAAGAGGTGGTGGTATTTACATATTCAATTTCCCTTTGTTGATTTAGGAAGAAATGAATAGTCCAGGTTATAGACTCTACTTGTTCCCAATATTGGATTTGGTTAATTGTATTACAAAATTATATTGCTATACAGCCTTCTCATCAAATTGTGAGTGTTTTGTTTTTGCTGGTTTTTTTTTTTTTTTTTTTTTGCAGGGTTGTATCCAAAATGAGGAATGGAATATGGAATGGAGTCTGAAATTCACAATTTAGAATAATCTTGAGACTCTTTATCATTAATTAGTTGATTAGGAAAACGTGAGCTTGAACAACTTGCTGAATAAACTGACCACTTATTACACAATTAGAAGTAATGTTACAACAGGGAATGAAATACACTATCTTAGAAGAAAGGCCAAAGTCAGTAATAGGCTCCAAGGAGCCAAAATAATTTGCTCTAAGGAATATACCAATTCTGATGGCTTCTTGGTCAGAGACTTAGACTGACAACAAGTGACAAAAGGAAATTTAAGTCATGACATCTGGTCTAATAAAAAGTCATTAAAGGACAATAAATGGGCTGTCTTAATTGTTTTAAAATGTACAACTAACTAATTGATACACTAAAATTGTACAACTTCATCCTTACAAGATCTCTTCTTAAGCCAATGTTTGCAATTTAGTTCTCTTTATTTTCAACAAAAGGGAAAGAACAAGATAAGGGCCCCTGAGAAACATCTGTCTAACACTACATATATTACACAGTAAGATATCCATTGCTAGGTAGAAATATAAGACATATGAAAGTTACAAGGAAAAACAAATTTGGTCCCTAGCCAGCTGCTATTGGAGTCTATGAGAAATTTCTAACCAGTCACATTTTGGTGGCATTTTGGACTTCAGTAGTATTTACTGAGAAAATGGTGTTAATTTTGAAAAGTTTCTATGGTGGCCGAAATGTCCACACATTTGCTTTTACAGGTAGGAATTGAATGGAAAAGAATGCACAAGAAAAGAAGTTTTTAAAAAAGCATAGCTCCCAAGCTAAATCAAAAACATTAGACTATACAACAGAGGATTAGGTGGCATTTGGTTTGTGGACAAGGGGCTGACAAGTAAATGGCTGATAAGAAAATTGTCTTGTTGAATGTGAGACTACTCTGTAAAAAGAACCTTTTTTGGGGGGGTGGAACAAGTAAGAGAAGTGACTACTACAGCAAAAGTAGAAAAACAATTGTGCTGAAAGTTAGCAAAGATCAGATCTCCCTGATGGTATGGAAATCTTCCAAAACAGAATGGGTTCTACTTTAACTGTGTCTATCTGAAAATTCAATTCAAGAACATAAGGTAGTTCAAATAGTCAAATTCAATCAGATCAAAGATGCACGTTTTTATCTTAGTGCATAGACTAAATTCATGAAGGTGATTAAAAATTCTTTGAACTCATTCTGTGTAGAAAGCAGGAACCTCAGAGTAAATGAATTAACAAACCAAAATTACCAAAAATTGCCCCAAAACAATGAAATTGTGCCTCTCAAGTTACATGAAGAGTGTTGACCAATCAACCCGCACCAGACTCCCCTGAAATTCAGTTTGGCAAAAATATGTCTTCTGCAGCCATCCCAAAAGTTTAGAAATAAATTGAAAATGGTTAGAAAATTCAGAAGCCAATGGACACTATGAAATAAGTTATCATTCTTCTTTAAAATAATACATTCCAAAATTCTATTCAAATTGCATTAGAATATTTTAGAATTTATCTCCAATTGTGTAAAATATACAGTTAAATGAACTCTAAAATGAAAAGCCAGGACATTCTTAAATGGCAATAAAAATAATTTAATGTAGCCTAATCGGTTCTCACCAGGCCCATTTTTTAATCTGAGTTGGAAGCACTAGCTACACAGTTTTTGTCCCCCTCTTTTGAATAGCATTATCCCCCCTGCTGGTATAATGTATACATTTAATTTTGGTTTATAGGGTGGAATATAGCTAGTTACTTGAAAACAGCATAGATGTACTAGTGAAAATTTCCTTTTCTGTGTAATTTATGGCACATCAAGTGCAATAAGATGCATTTAATTTCTCAAAAAGATAATTATACTAATACAATTACTTGAATAAAAATTCACACTTTGCAGAAGATATTGTTCTACCTCATAATTTACACTAATGTAAGCCTCTAAAGAATCTTTAATGAGCCACTTCCATCTTGCACTGGCACAAACTAGAAAAAAAACTACTGTTCATGTTAATCCAGCTAGTAATCATATAAAGATTCTGTATTTTAGAGAATTTATAATTATTCAGGGACTTAAATTGCAATCTCTCTTTTTTAATTAATACATTTGCCAAATGTATTCTTCCAAAAGCAGTATTTTTATGACAAAATATTGTGAAATGATAAATAATAAAAAACAATTAATACTGAAATCATGGAATTGGAAGAAATAATTTAAGTAAGGCTAACATCCTGGAGAGATGAGATGAGATGAGATGAGATGAGATGAGATGAGATGAGATGAGATGAGATGAGATGAGATGAGATGAGATGTAAAATAAGACGAGACAGGACAGGACAGGACAGGACAGGACAGGACAGGACAGATAGATATAAGAGCCATGGAAAGATATTCTGTTCAACATTATAAGACAAGCTAGAAGGACCTATATATGGATTAGAGAACAAACAAAAGTATACATTATCATAAAGAAAATAAAAGAATTGAAATGGAAATGGGTTGGTCACATAGCAAGAAGAACTGATGGCAGGTGGACCAAGGCAGTCATTGAATGGATTTCATTTGATAAAAAGCATCCACAGAAGAAACCTAAAACAAGATGGATCAATGACATCAGTAAGTATTGCAGGCCCAATTGACAAAAGAAAGTTCAGGACTGTATGGTTGGAAACATGTAGTAGAGGCCATCATCCTGCAGTGGATAGACTATGACTAAAATGATTATGGGTGTGTAGCTGACAAGCAGGTTACCTTGGTTGCTCAACAGTGAGATACTGGTGAAGCAGGCGCAGCAACACCTGCATTTTCTATTTCGTATGAGAAAAGCACATCTTCCTTCCTCTGTACTTACCACTTTCTATAAAGGGATGATGAGAGCATCCTATCATACTGTATTACTGTGTGATTTGGAAGCATTGATGTTTCAGGCAGGAAGGCTGTGCAGAGAGTGGTGAGGATAACTGAAAATAGTATTGGATGTTTATTTCCTTCTATTCAGGATACGGCATATAAACTCTGTTTGACAACAGTGTTGTCAGGGATGATACACATCCTCTCTATGACCAGTTTTCTTTGTTACCTTCTGGGAGGAGGCCTTGTGATAGCAAAGCAGAACATCTAGGTTCTGTCATGTAGTATCATATGGTTGTAGGTTCTAGGTTGTATCATATAGTATCAATCTTCTTAACTCTCAAGACTCTTTTTTCTACTAGGTATTCAAAATGGACTGTAATGAAATATATTTCTTCTTCTTAGAAAAGACTGACCTAAAATAAGAGTTGAGCATTTCTGTTTTTTCTTGTTAACCAAATAGCAGTTCAGTCTTAACTGAGTATTTAATATAGATTATTTTTTCATATTTTGAATGTATCTAACAAAGGTTTGCTGTTTGTCTTTTTTTATCTTTCAATAATCCCAGTTCTTTCTGAGATTTAGTCTTTCCTATAACATTCATAATTCCAGCCTGCCTGCATATATTATATCTATTCTCCTTCCATCCATATGTGATGCAATACTTTGTTTATATTAAGCATCTTTGGATTTGGACAGTATAATCTTCCACAACTTTGAAGTTCTCCAGAAGTATGAGCTTCAGCTTCTAAAATAAGTTCCTCCTCCTCCTATGGTCAAAAAAATGTTGAGAATTCTGGAAATTCAATCAACAAATCTGAAGGAATTGGGAACGATTGATCAGAATGTAAACTTATCTGTAATTTTCTTAAAGCATCTTTGTGTGTGTATAATAACATACTTGAATAAATGCCCTTAAATAGGTAAGGAAATATTCTGGCATTTCTAGAAGAGAAAAATAAAAGTATTTCTTATCCATGTATATTAGTGTTCATATTCTTGTATGTTCATTCTGGGATCAATAGCAACAATTAGATGTTTAACATGGATGGTTTCAGATGACATCATTAAATAGAAAGTGTTGTATGGTTATGTAGTGAAATTCATCCATGATAATCTTGTGTCTAATAGCCATGCATATAATAATCATACAATAGATTGGAAAGGGCTCTAGCATGCCTGGAACAATCCTCTATACATGAAACACAGAGACTGGACAAGAATTTTACTTTGCACAATGGACCATTGTGTATCTATAAAGATAAATATATAGAACTCTTTCTAATAATTTGAATTTTGAATTTATTTCTTGATTTTGTAATTATTTAAAATACATTTTGTACTAATATAAAATAACTGCGATCAGCTGGCAACAAAAAAGAAAATAATAAAATAAAATAAAAACAGTTTCAAGTGACATAATAATTTCACCACAGAACAAGAGTTGGACTTATCTCCCTACCTGATCCAGCAACTGAAAGAAAAGCCATGTCTTAACCATATTCCAAGAAGTAAGAAGTGTGGACACTTCCATAATGTAGACAAAATTTCAGGGAAGACTTTCTTGGTCACATCAGATGGCAACATTTAAGGAAGAGGGACTGGAACGAGCCAGCCCTGTCCAATCCGGTAGGTAAGGTATGTTTTCTTTGATCTTTGATCCTGTGCCATATAAGGTTTTGAAGATGATATATAACACCTTGAGTTACAGCCTTTGTCTTGAGAGCAGGCAAGCTATTACTTTAAAAAAAAAAGATTTAGGATAGAAGTGGGTTTTGAAAAGGGGAAAGACTATGGTCTTAGAAGGCATTCCAGAAACAAATGTAGCCTTTGGGCTCATAAAATTTATTACAAAATGTTGATCATACCGGGCATATTGTTTTGACTTTACCGTTGTGAGTAATTGTAGAACTCAAAGCATTCTTCCTTTTTTTGAAAGTTCCTTTTTTGAAAAGACTTTTACAATGAATAGTGATATTTGGTCCCTCATTTAATTTAAACATTGGTTCAGATTTATAGCCAGGTTAATACTCTTATGCTTCCTGCAAATATTTGCTTAATTATAGGATTAGATAGAAGCCAGTGAAATCTGAAACTAAAAATTTCAAATTGAAATTCAAGACTCCTTGAATTAAGTCAAGCTTAATTTCTAATGGCTTCATAGATGTGACCATGCAGTTTTCTTGGTAAAAAAAATCCAGAAGTGGATTGTTGGAAGGGAGTGGTTTGTGTCTAAATAATGTGTACAACCCATTCTAAACTCATACATACATGTATAATAATAAATACATTCAGCTCAATACATATGATAACCATCATCCCTCAAACAACTGGCAATGAAATATGAAAGCTGAAAAAATACAGCTTTTCTTTCTGTTCAGAAGACTAAAGAAGTATAGACCATGCAACTTGTCAAGACAGTGTTACAAAGATTGGGATTACCATGAAGAATGCTTGCTTTCTTGTCCATCCCATGTACTTTTCAAAAGGGTATTTTTTAGCAAATCCTCTCTAGATAATGGGATTAGATAGATTTTTTTTTTATTTTGATTAGATCTTGCCTGATATACAGTAGTACTACAAAAGGTAGATGCACAGATGGGGCGGTATAAAAATCTAATTAATAATAATAATAATAATAATAATAATAATAATAATAATAATAATAATAAT
>JANHFJ010008709.1:146455-158550 GCA_032468195.1 Cerberus rynchops
CGTCCCTCAAAGAAGCGTTAATAATCCCCCAGAACCAGCCCTATGTCACCTCCCTGGCAGCTGAAACTAGCCAGGAGGGACATGGGTCTAGAAGGCAAGTGGTGGCATTAAGGCCACCTAGCAATCTGTCTACCTCATCTGGGGTCACAGAATCAAACTCAATCCAAGTGTCTCTGCCAAGACCGGCCCCTCCCCATCCAGATTGGAGATTCTCTCCAAGGTGGTGTATCTGAGGCAATTCTATTTGTCAAACATAATTAAAGGACACATTAAAGGACAGCACAATGTATTAATTTGGGTTGTAAACTATAAAATGATTGCTAATCTAGAATTCTTCCCAATAGCAAGTAACCCAGATGGAAGCATTCAATGGTTTTCTGTCACATGTCACACATAAAATCCATGAAGCTACACATGAGATCCAAGAGGAGAGTTAAGCTCCATCTCTTTTGTCCTTGCCTTGTCTATATAATTAATTTCCCTAGCACATAAGAAGATCCTTTGTTTCCCAATCCCTGACCCCTATGGTTGAAGGCTTGCTTAGATACTCCATATTGTTTACCATGGAATGAATGAGCTGTCTGTGTCCTTGGCAGAGGAAAAGAGAAGGGCCTCTGTGCTGGCTAAAAATAGGCAAACCAGGGGATCAGCATTTCTGTTGGTACAGTTCTAATAATGGCAAGGAGTCCTCCTTTGAAGTTTTTCCCCATCTTACCCTTTCTATATCTTAATTTTGGTAGTCTACAGGGAAATTCAGAGTTTTTAAATTCTACTTTTGATTCCACTTTGAGGTTAGTGAATGCCCTATGTAAAGCTTTACAGCAACCAAAGTGCATTATCTATCCCAAACTACTACTGTTAAAGCTGTCTACTCTTAACCAAAAAAACCCTCCAGCTATTCATGGCTTCTCATGAAAAAGGGACCTTCTCGTGGGTTTGCATTGTGGCAAGCTAGGGCAGCATCTTAGTATTAATGATTCCAGCACAGCCTATTACATTTCTGAAATGGTGAGATTGCTACTTTCTGAAGTGGAGGCCCTGAGTCAGGGTGATGGAAGTGTACAGTAACCTCATTTACTTTTCCTGTTAAAATAAATATGACCTTTTTTTAGTTAAAACCAAAATACTGTTGTTTGCTTTCTAAATCTTCTTCCTACATGCCAGAGGTGAAATTCAGCAGGTTCTGTCAGGTTTGCTAGTACCGGTAGTAAATTTTCTAAGCAGTTCAGAGAACTGGTTGTTAGAAGAAATCTCCTATTGTTTTTTTCCACTTTACAGGGTTAATCCTGTAAGGAAGGCAGGAAAAAATATTGTGATGTTGTTTCCAGCCTAATCTTTATTGCCCTGCTTACAGAAATTGCCCACCCAGTCACATGACACCCCCAGCCATGCCCACCAAGCCACACCCACAGAACTGGTACTAAAAAAAAAACTGAATCCCACCACTGCTACATGCCCTTCCTTCCTTTCTTCTTGGAGCAGTAACTTGGGAAGTAGAGAAAATAAAATCCATTTAGTAACTTTCCCAGCTAAGGTTTCTATCTCTTCCTTTCTGGGGTTCTAATTCAGTTCTTTCTTTCTACATATTTCAATCATGGCCATGAGTCTTTCTGTGGCTTAGCTTGTGTCGTTTCCCTGTGAGGCAGAACTGGACCGACTGCACCCACCCATTCTCTTTTTAAACTCCAACTGCTTCAACTTTTTCCCCACTCTGGATGTCTATTTTATCAACCGTTCACACAGAATGTTACAAAACATGAATCCAATACTCTTTGTAAATGAAATGAGCTGTCACTTACAAATACAATCTCTTGAGCTGAAGAAGCCGCTAGCCAGACTGCAGATCTGGGTCTTAGATCCTTAATAAATGAATATATATAATTTAGTTTTTATTGTCATATATTGGAGCCAGGTAAGCGATTTCTGCTCCTTCCTTTCACTTTTAGGTTGGTTCGAGCTGAGCAAATCTAAGCAATTTACAGTAATTAATAAAACAAATTATACAGCATGGAACAAGCAAAATTATGTCAGGCAATTTAAATTATAGTTCAGTCACAAACATAATCTTCATAAACCGTGAAATAAATGGCATTGACGCATCCCAGATGTCTACTGGTTACATCCTTTATCTCCCTGTGTCTGCTTAAAGAGCCAAGTTTTTAACGGTTCTCTGGATGTTAGTAGTTAGGATGCAGTTCTTATTTCTGGTGATAGCTGGCTGCATAGGAGGGGAACCCTGCCAAGGAATGATAATCTCCAAGCCTTCTCTCATCATATCTTCCTGGGGGAGGAACACTTAAGAGTTCTCTACTAGCACACATCAGGCATTCTTATAGATGTCCAGATATTATTTCCTGTCTTTGTTCTCTTATCACTTAAGGTGTTGTAGAAGATTCTCTCCTCCTCTTTTTTGTTTCTCCACAGTCCTGTGGTGCATGGACTGAATTCTGAGAGAGTAAGTATTAAGTCTGTAAGCAAATAAAACATTTTTCATCTTGTTTCATCCTAGGATTTTACTGAAGGTTTATGGTTGTGTTTTCCTATCATTTCCTCCATGTTTTCCTTTACCACAGATGTCTGTTAAAAAGGGTTAAAGATGAAAATGTTGCATGGCGACTTTGGATTTGGCTGGATGTGCTCTGCAATCCATGATCACTTGTCTTTTCTACAGTAGTGTCTGCTCTTCTGCAGGGAGAGCAGAATGTCTTCCCTTCACCTGGCCCATCATTGTGCTCATTTGACTAAAAAGACTGTCTGATTTTGCTGTCAACTTTAATTATTTCCAACTGCCTAACCTTGTTCATTTTGTTTAGAATCAGGGTTCTTCTTTGGGTCTGATATCAAAGAGATGCTTCAGAATGTGCAACAATGTTAATGCAGCACCTCGCTGAAAATCACTAAAATAATGGTGTCCTTCCCCAAGTTGCACAATTACCTTGGAGGAGGTTTCCACTCTAGTTGTTTGATCCTAGAAAAATACTACACTGTTTTGAAGTGTCACGGTTTGGTGTTTTATTTGTCCTCGTGCCCATTCCAAAGAGCCAGTTTCAAATCAAATAAAAAGACCTGCTCATTCTTACAATATTCCTACCATGGTTAATTGAGCTGCTAAGAATAGGTACTCGGGTAGAATATCTGTAAGGACCATTGTGTGTAATTCCTAAATTTTAAATAAAACCTATGATTTTACTAAACTTGGCTGTTTGATATTTAGGAAAAATCATTATTAAGTGCATTCTAAGTGATCCTACTTAGTTTTAGTTTTTCAGAGAACAATTTTCAGAGCATGGAAGTATAATTGCATTATACAGGCAGGTACTATTGTTCTTCCTATTTTCTTTCAGGTTTGGAAGAATTTTCTTGAGGTTGAGGAGGGAAAGTATGTTCCATTGTGTATAAAGAACATGAAAATCCAGACTCATGAGGTCAGGGGAATGGTTTGGTTTGCTGCAGTGTGTTCCCTGCTTAATTTTTAAATAGGCAGCTGTGATAAATGGGAGCAATTGTGGGCTTGGGATGTAATCACCAAATATGTTTCAGTTTATTTAATTGCTATGCTGTGGTTTCCTTTTTCTGTTGAATAATTAGTTGGTGTACTAATTATTATGGGTTGAAAGGAAGACTTGAATCTAGCAATACTTGGCCTGATTTTAGTTAACCCTAACACATCCGGTATTTGTCTGGCTAGCTCCTTGAAGGTCAGCAACCTGGTCAGCTTCAGCACATTATCACAGCCTCAGCATGTGGCTCGTCAGGGCTCCTTTCCATTGAGCCCTCCTCTGGTCAGCTGAGCAATAGTTGAAGCCCGGCCTCCCATAGCCCCACCAATCAGAAGAGCGGAAAAGTTTTCCTGCTTCCGCCAGGAAATGCTGGAGCCTTTGTGGCTGAGCATCTGATTGGCAGTTGGATCAGCCTCCCAGAATACTGCCGATCAGCTGTTCTAGGTGGCAGGTATCACAGCTGCCTATCGCCTCTCCCTATCACTGCCAAGCTGATTGGTGGTATTCTGGGAGGCTGATCCAACCACCCATCAGCTGCTTGTCAGCAAAGTCTCCAGCATTTCCCATTGGTGGTAAATGGCAGCAGTGGTGGTGACAGGCGGCGGCAGCAAACAATGGCAATGCACTAACCCCCTCCCCCACCACAATATTCACTCCATAAGATGCAGACATTTCCACACACTTTTGGGGGGGTGCAACTTATAGACCAAAAAATACAGTAAGTTGAAAAAAAATGAGTGCAAAAGAGGAATAGAAGGACTGGTGAAGTCCTGGGGGTGGAGTGAAAAGGGGATTAGCCTAGAATCTCTTTATAGCCGCAAGCAAACTAAGTCCCCCTTGAGTTCTGTTCACCTTATCTAACTCTCACTAGGTGCTGACCCCATTAGTGACAAGATTCCTGTGTATAGACGTTTAGAAATAAAGTTAATTGAACTGTCATAAATAGACCTGGTCTTTCATCTGATAGAGATCTTTTGTACTTTGATGATTAAATTTATATTGTGATGACTCAAAAGATTGTTGTGGTGTTAACTGTGCTAATCAGAGAATCTTTCTCCTATACATTCAGAGAGAGGTATCAGCAGGTGAGTCCAGGAGAAAACAAATGATGAAAGCAGTACTCTTTTGCACCAATGTAATGGAAACTCCACTCTTGAGTTTGTGTGTGTGTGTATTGCAATACTGTGTACACTGAAACTTACAGATTCCTCTGCATATATATGCAATATTCACACATACGCAATACACACTATGTTTTCTTTGAACAAATGCTCCTGCAGTCAGCCTCTGATTCAGTTTTCTTTGCTGTGTTGCAACCTGTGTCCTCTATAACTTCACCAATCCAATGGGCAACTTAGTTTTAATGGGGAAAATCCATTCTTCCTCCCCCTTTTTTATCAGCATATAAGCTGCTGTACTGATATCTCTATAGTATCCTCTTATGAAACTTGGCCAGTGTTCCTTCTAGCTGGCCAATGGATGTAGAAAACTAGCAACCAGCTGGTACTCTGTTGTCTACAATTGTTTCCCAACAACGTTTGCTTTTAGTAATAAGAGAACTTATTCCAAGAAACCCAATTGAAAGAAGGGGAAAAATTGCTTCTTGGAGCAGTTGAGAAAGGTGGGGTAAGATAAGTAGCAGCCATTATTGGCTACAGTTGGAATTATAATTCCCAGGAGATGGGATGAGCAGAACTCCCGATAGTGAGAAACTGCCCTTCCCCATAGTTCCAGAGAAGAGATTTCAATCAGGCATTTGCAATGTTTCTTAGTTAATTTTCCAACATCCAATCGGGTCCCACAACTTTGAGGGGAAACATGTGGAAGAGGCCAATATTTGCTCTGCATCTGCATTATCTCTCCCTCGCATGATTGTTGCAGAGTGCCTTTCTCCCCAGTTCCCATTTTTCTCACGCTCACACATCCTAGCGGAACAACAGGGATCTCCAAGCCTACAGGAAGGGTGAGACTAAGGATGTATATACACTCCTTATAAAATTGGGGTGAGTGGGAGAAACTCAGAAAAATTCCCACAGGGACTTCCTGTTCTAAGTTGGAGTTAGTAATGCTAGTTAGTAATGAGTTGCAAACGCCTTGCAAACAAACAGCTTTTTTTAAGCAAACGCCTTGCAAACAAACAGCTTCTACCCAGGCTTCACTATTAAACACATATTTGCTGCTTGCAAAAATATGCCCAGATGGGGTAGAATTTCCTCTTGCAGAAGGTGCATGGGAACTGATGATCAATCTGCTTATATTTATTATTTTATAATAAGTTAAAGATGTCTCCAGCAATTTACTCCATCACAAACTGGGGGGAAATGCATGGTGGCAAAGACTAATGTAATTACATTAAAATCTTCTCTGTAGTTTGATAATGAATCCAAAGTAGGCTCAATTTAGGCAGGATATGCAAAGGTTTTCTTGCTTGCCCTTTTCCTTTCTGGTGGAATGTTTTCTTCTTAGCCAGCTGGAATCAGTCTTTCCCTGAACAGCAATTTCTGCGGCTCATGTCTCAAGTGTGTTATGTGTGTGACGGAGAGAAGGAAAGATATGTGTTTCTGCTGGGATTGCTAATATTCCGTTTTCACAATTCTGAATTAATCCTATGCCTGGATTACAGGCCTACAAACAGTGCTTTGTTCATATGATTGAGTACACCGCTACATTTTTTCCTTCCTAGAATTTCTTTCATATAGAAAATTAGCTAGTTAAGGATAATTCCTCCTTCCAAACAAGCAAACATCCTATGTGGATATCCTTTGTGCAAAGGATTTGATCAAGGCTCTTGAGACTCAGAGTTATCATCTACATGGAATTTCCTTGCAATTGCTCTATACAATATAATGTAATGTAAGACAGGCCTCAATAGATCATGTAAAAACCTTTCCTCAATACTTTCTTACTGGATGAGAGTTCAATCAGAGAATCCTGCCTATTATAAAGTGTTGTTGGTATAATGTGGAGAGTGCATCCATGGCAACAGATGCAGCGTTGAGCCAGTGGACAGAGAAATGTGCTTGTGATTTAGAGGCTTTCTAAGTCTGCTAAGATTTTGCTGACATTATTACATTTAAACTGAGTTTAATTCTGAAGAAGTGATTTTTGTGCCATTAGGCTATAAATGTTTTATACATCCCACATTGTGGGATGTCCCTGTTGTCTCCTGGATGTCAATATTGCAAGGGTGCTAACATCATTTTGTAAATCTGTTTCAAATTGTTTCAAAAACAATTATTCTTGTTGATGACCTTTCTGGATAGTTACCTGCAAAGCTGGCTTCCCAAGAGGAAATTGGGAAAACTAAGCAGGTTTGAATTAGATGCCATGTTTTTAAAATATGGTTTTTAAAGTTTTGGCCTAAATGGCCTACATTGTTTTGGCCTAGTTTTTCCTGGAACTTTCAGTAGAAATCATTATTCTTCTGTTCTTTGCATTCAGGTTCTGAAAATCCATAGATAAAAATAAAAAATTTATGTGAATACATAGTACTTCCCCCTTGTCTTTTCATGTCATGCATGAGTATTTATTCAAGAGTTTCATGAAGACACATACCAGCAACTAACAAAGAATAGGGATAAAAGAATGGTTCTCATTATAGCTGGATGTAAATGTAGAGTTCCCTGAGGAGCTAGATTGGAACCTGTGCTTTTTAATTTGTTCAGAAATTATCTTGGATTTAGGAAGGAGCTGGTAGATGGCCAGGTTTGTGGACCAAACCAGATTCTATAGAGAGAGTAGAATAACAAAACCACATACACAGGCATGAAACTTTTAACCAGATTAATACTAATAAAGATTTTAAAGAGTTTGTGTATTCAACTACTAGGTCTACTTAACTGACTTAATTAAGTAAACACACTGCCAAATGAATCAAGTTGCTGGAGCAATTTCCACATGAAAGAACATATTTGAGGATTAGCAAGGAAGACAAGATTTGGGCCAGAGTCACATCTGAAATGTTCAGAGGCTTTGGACATGGCTGCCATCATAGATATAAAAAAACCCAATTTCTAGAACACAAAGTAGCCCCTGGAATGTTTTTTTGCCATTCCAGAGGGTTCAAAACAACTAAAGCAGGTATTTGCATATGCTGCCTTTCTATTACTTATTTTGAATTAAAGTAAACTTGGTAAAGAGGAGCAGGGAGCCTAGTGGCCACCACTAAAGATGCCTGGGGGCAGATTGATGCTTGCAGATTTGACTGTCTCAGAAGCCAGTGTAAGGTTTAAAAAAATGAGTCATGAAACTTCATTGAATGAACCAAGAGATTGGGAGATACAGAACAGATGAGAAAGTTCTTATTTGTACATCAGGCTGTTAAAATTGAAATTCTGTGCCACAAGACAGCTGCCAGGTTTCCAACAGATTTTTGATCTGATCCTGCATGATGGCTTCATAAAGTTTCTGAATTTGAGACCAATACTACTACTAGCCTAGATTAACTATGCAATTAGAAACTCAGGAGCCAGTGAAGAAGAGCTGATAGTCAATGTCTTAGTTTGGGATAACAATTCAATAGACTCTCTTCACCAAGGTTAAAGACTGACTGTACATGAATTTCATCAAGATTCATATCACACTGGTAAGGGAGAAAGGGTTTTCAGATGTGAACATATTGAGTAAATATCCTCACAATTATTTTCTTTCAATGGGAGGTGGTTATGAAACATTTTGTAAATGTATTGGCGTCCTTGTGATTAATAACAGTGATATATTTCTTCTTCCTAATAGAGGAGTCTGGCATGATGTCCATTCAGTCATTTATTGCTTTTACAGTCAGTTTATTCTGGAACCTCAGGTGCTAAATTCATGTTATTGGCTTATAGATTTCTCACATCCCTAGTGCCCTGTTTAAGATATTGCAGGAGCCAAGTCTTCCAAGGCTTTTTTTGAATAGACAAATTCTTGCATCAAGGAATAAAATGAGATCATGACGAAGAAGCCTTGCCAACAAAGGGGAAAAGAACTAAGGATGTTAGCTTGAATCCATGACAACTTGCAAACTTTTTAAAAACCTTAAAATACTATGTCATTTTGCAGTAAGGAGCCCTTAATTTTACAGTCATGAGTAAAATAACTGTTCTTATGTACATACACAAAGAGGGAAAAAATGAAAATTGTTTTTTCAGGCTTTGTCTCCTTTGTATTTTAAATGTGGGGGAGCCTGTTCATCCCTCTGTAGCACAGGGGCAACAGAACCAAAATAGAGCTAAGCTCAACTACAGTAGGATGGATACACCATCACCATTGCCAGAGAATCCAAAACTATTCGGAAAGGTTGAAATCAAAATATGGTTTAGCATTGTTCAGCAGTATGAGACTTAATTTGAATACCAGGAAGTGGCAAACTGGATATAGATGAAGCAACATGAACTGAGCAAGTAGGGGAACTCAGCTAACCTTTAGTACCTGCAGTGTGATTTTCAGACACCAAATTATTCCTATACTTTCCAGATTTCTTTGATCAATAGATATGTTAGAAGCCCCCTCCCCCTGTGATTAAAATGTAGTTATTTCAGCAGTCATTGAGAAGGGGTTTTAGCAATTGCTCCTTCCTTCCTTCCTTCCTTCCTTCCTTCCTTCCTTCCTTCCCTCCCTCATTTTTGATCAAACAGTATTACCACCACTCCATGTTATGAATCTGGAATCACAAGGCAAGTTGAGGATCTGGGTTTCTATCAATTCACATTTTAAAATGCTTTTGGTAACTTAGCAGTTAACATGGTACCTAGTCAATCAGATTATAAACTATCCTCAGTAAGAGATGTGAATACCCAGAGATAAAACACACATTTTTTTAAAAAAAAGCTGGTCTGTAATATGCTACAAGATATAAAGCAAAGTAAAGTCCTAAACTAAGAATGAGGAAAGAGATTATTATTGATGGTTATCCCATTTGTTAAATTTATACCCCATTTTTATATAAAGCGAAGTATTGTACACAAATGCATCTCCTGTTTTTTCTCACAAGCACTATCCTTTAAAATAGACTTTCTTTTCCTTTTCCTTTCCTCCTGAATATATTTTGATTATTTTATTTATGTGCATTAATAATAGACCAGTGAATATATTTTATTGATTGGCGGCTTGGTTTTTCACTAACAGGTTCAGAGATCATTCCCAATTATCCCAGCAGTGTGATGGATGCCACTCGAGATGCTGGCCTCAAGCAGGCCATACCAGCAAGGACAGAGAAGCCAGCTGCTGATTTTGCTTATGTTGGGATTGATGCCATCCTCGAACAGATGCGAAGGAAAGCCATGAAACAAGGCTTTGAGTTCAACATCATGGTTGTTGGTAAGTGTCCTTACCTTGATGTGCCTGGGTAGAGACTTCATTAGTCATGCTAGCTAACATTCTTGACAAGTGGAGGGTACCAAAAAGTATGTACTTTGATTTCCTTCCATCATTCTAGTTTTACCTGTCTACTCACCATGATTTTCTTTTTACCCATGTGTATGAACAACAGTAACTAGCATTTGTGAATTCTTAAGGTAATGCAATTTGATAAATTATTCTGTAGATTACTAAAATAGATGTTTTATACTCTGAATGTCAAGGTGATTGTGTGTTTTCTCTAATAAGCCTCTTTGTCCTGACTGGAGCATCAAACTTTAATCAGCCATTTCAACTTTGATAAGCTGCTCGGCATTCTGGGATTGAATTTCTTCCAGTAAGAACAAAACAAAGTCCTGCTTGCCTGTGCCATTCTTGAAAGTTTTTTGAAGGTGCCGTATAATTCTCCTTTAAAAGAAAAAAAAATACTCTGTAATCTCTTAAAAGTAACAGAGGTTGTTAAAAAAAACTGCTTATGAGTATTTCTTACCTAAACAATGACCCACTTCCTTTAGCCCAGTGTTTCTCAATCTTGGCGACTTTAAGATGTTTGGACTTCAACTCCCAGAATTCCCCAGCCAGCAAAGCTAGAATTCTAGCAAGCAAAGCTGGCTAGGGAATTCTGGGAGTTGAAGTCCAAACATCTTAAAGTCACCAAGGTTGAGAAACACGCTTTAGCCCCTTCTTAACCAGAGTGGCTAGTTAATCCAAAGTTTGCTCTCATTAGATAGATGCAAGTTTGTTGACTTGACCCAACATCATAGCTCTGACTTCATTCTTGCCCCTCTGTTCTAAACCCCACACTTTTTGTTCTTTTTATTCATGCTTCATCTCCTTCAACATTTAAGGGTGTGTTTAAAGAACCTGAATTTTAAAATGCTTGCAAAATCTAGCAAGTCTAGCACTTGATGCTACATCAGCTTGTGGTTCTTGAAGATAGCGTGGTACACTCCTTGGAAAAGTTGATTTACACTCCTTGGTTAGGTTGTGGCTTGCAGCTAGTTTTTTCTCTGATGCTTTGATAGTAGAGTAAAACATGTTTCTTAAGGGCAATAGCAAAGGCTAATGACAGAAAAGGTCTGAAAGATAAAAGTGTTTTGCCTGAAAAGACAAATAAAGGCATCCTTCAATTTATGCATTTACTCTATAGTTAGACTTCACATAGTAGGAAGAGTGAGTGTTGCTGACGAAGAATCTGCTGATTGCTGACTGTTCTAGCCAGCTAAGTATAACATCACCCCTGTTTGTATATGTTAGTTCAGGGAAACTATTTTCCTTCCAATAGTCTTCCATGGGAACAAATAACTTCTTTCACTTCTGGAGAAGGGAAGGAAATGTGTTGCTTCCACATTCACTGCTTTGAACTTTGAATTAAGGACTGATACAGGAACAAATAAAAAGAGTGCTTGCTCCATCAGAAACCGAAAAATACCTACATTTTTGACCGTGAGTGGTTGACTGTGGGCAAAAGTGAACCAATCTGGTGAAGGGACTGGTCTAGAAAACAGGTGACTATGAATTATAGTCCTGCCTTGGGGATATAAACCAGCTAGGTGTCTTTGAACCAGTCCCTCTCAGCCCAACCCGCCTCACAGGGTTGTCATTGTTGTGTGGAAAATAGGAAGCATGAAGTATGTTTGCTATCTTGAGTTAAGATTTTATAAATGTGGGATAATCTAGTAATTTCCCTAAGCCATCTATTTTGTTTAGAAAATATGTTTTCCTCTTTTTTAAAAAAAAAAATTCTACAATGACATCTACATGATTGTTACAGTGACATATTGTTCATCATGATTAAAAAGATAATAGGAGATATGGTATTGTATGGCCAGTTTAATGGAGCAACCTCATTCATTTTTCTTCTGGTAAATAGATGATTTGTGGCTGACCATACCAGGTGTTTGGTGGTGGTGGTGGGAATAAAATTATCAAACCAAAAAGAAATGAGAGAGAAAACATGGAATGGTGGCAAAAACTTCCCAATGATCTGAGGATATAGAGTGAAAGTACTGTGATGAACTGTGACTATTACAGGTTGAAATGTTTTTGTGAAAACAAGCCAAGGCAAGGGAACAAAGACAGATGAGCTGCAACTTCTGTTACAAAATAATTGAATTTGATTTTTGGGGAAACAGAAGGGAATGTTTCATTCTCCCTATTGGTTGATATAGAATCCAGGATGGGTTTCCTCCCGCTCACACTGATTGGCTGAGTCTGTAAAATGAGTTGTCCTACGAAAACAAATATCCTACCTCT
>JANHFJ010008720.1:71406-82643 GCA_032468195.1 Cerberus rynchops
AAAATGGTTGGGAATTCTAGTATTTCTACTACCAACAAATGTGGATGGCACAAGAATAGGATAAACTAGTCTTTGTCAAGTTTATTCAAAGTATTCATGTTACTCCACTACCCAGATCATTCATTCTCCAGTTTAGCAACTTCCTAAGCAATATAAACAAGGATCACACGCAAATTCATTAAACATTCCATATTTTAAAGGGGCCGCCATGGCTCAATGGTTAAAGACACTAAGCTTTTCAACCGGAAAGCTGACAGCTCAAATTCAAGACCCGAGCACCATGCAACAGAGTGAGCTCCCGTTTCTGTCCCAGCTCCTGCCCACCTAGCAGTTTGAAAGCATGTAAATGTGAGTAGATTACTAGATATCACTTTAGTGGGAAGGTAACAGGATTCTGGGCATCTTTGGCAAACAGCCATGTTGGCCACATGACCACAGAAAATGTCTTTGGACGATGCTGGTTCCCTTCACCAAGAAATGGAGATGAGCACTGCACCCTAGACTTGGACATGACAGGGAATCTTTTACCTTTTTAAAGGATATTTAAGACTAAGTATTAGTCCTAAGTTATATTGCGGGCTAATTTTGACACCTGCTATAGAGAAAACTGCTCTTTCTAATTCTCAGGTTACTTTGATGCTATTATACTCTGATTGATATTCAGAGCAATGCCTACCTCTTTCTTTAGACTTTGCACCCAGGAAGGCTATATTTTTACAATTTAGCAAGCCTAGGAAATGCTTGTAGAATTTTATAAATGTATAAATTTTTATTAAATTTCTTACAATATGTGTAAGTTTATGGGATATTGCAGAGGTTGCGATATATCAGATATTGTCATGGGGAACCTGAAAAGCTGTTTTAGTCATATTATTCTGCATTTTAATTTTTCTGACTAAGTACATACACTTTTTAGTGTGTGCCTTGGTTATTTACCCCTAGGTCTTTTCTTACACATTTCCCTTTCCCCTCCTCAGCATTTTAGAAAGCTGTATATGTATTTATGCTAGACTCTTCAGATAACTCCCATATTTTCTTCTACTAGAAATTGCTCACAACTGTCCAATCAGTGTCTTGTTTCATAGGATTTACCAGGCTTCCTGAACCATTTTTTCTTCAAATTTCCCAGCTATTGAATCTAACTTGACTTTTGTCTTAGTTCATCAAATCTGCTATTCTGAAATCTATTTAGAAGGATGGTAAATTTAGAAAGGTGCTCAAGAATATTGTAGGACATTTTTAGAATGCTAGTTGTTTTTTTTCTGGAGAAACATAGCACGTAGCATGAAAAATACTAGCAGTGTATTTAGGATAAAGAAATCTCCTAATTCCATTCCTTTGAAATCAGATAATGCTTAAGTGAAGTACATTGAATTTTTTACTTAATGGTTTGTATATACCGTATATTTCAGAGAGAGCCAATTTGGAGTAGTGGCTAAGGTATCAAGCTAGAAACTGGGAGGTTATGAGTTCTGGTTCTGCCATAGGCACAAAGCCAGCTTGATGACCTTGGGCCAGCCAATCACTTTCTCTTAGTCCTAGAAAGGAAGCAATGGCAAACAGTTTCTGAAAACCGAGCCAAGAAAATTGCAAGGACTTGTCCAGGCAGACTCTGAGAATTGCATGATTGATTTAAAGAAAAAAATAATTTGATAGATTCAAGATAGATTCAGTAATACACCATTAATAGTCTTACGAGAAGAAGTGAAGAATAATAAAAGAAAGATGGACCTTAGGTTGAGAAATACTGGGGAAATTTCAAAATTAAATGTGAGAATGAGATTTACTGATTGTGCAGAAAATCATTTGATGCTTATCTCTTGAGATTTCTACTTTGTCCAGTAGAACCATTACACCAGAGGGGGGATTCAACCAGTTCACACCTATTTGCTAGAACTGGTTGTTAACTTTCTAAGCAGTTCGGAGAACTGCTAGTTCAACTGGTCATTAGGGCAGAGAACTGGTTGTTAAATTATTTGAATCCCACCACTGCATTACACTGTATTCAGATCTCTTAACTGAAGCTAGTCATTCAAAAGAAAGATTAAGACTGCTGACACGATTTACGTCTTCAAATAAATTATGTTTTATTAGCCCAATATAACTAGGCTGAGTTTAACCTGATTTCTGGGTTGAGATGGTGGAGTCTGTGATGCTGGCAGCTTTCTAGCATGGCCTCAACAAACAAACAAAAACTTCCAAACCTAAAACGACCTAGAACAGTTACCCACTTGCTTTACAGTCACATCCTTAGTACATTAACAGATAAATTCCAAAACCAGGGAACTAAGTTTCATGATAAATTGGCTTTCTGATGCATCTGAACTAAGTGGTCAATCCAGCATTTCCATTGCCTGTCTCGGTTAATGGGTAGTAAGTAGGATTAGCTGAAGAAGAAAAAGGCAGCCAGAAACCAGCATTGGCTTTGTTTATGTTGTAACTAACAACAACACAAATATGGGGTAGAGTGGGGTGGAAAGTTTCACGACCGTTTCCCCAGGTTTAGGCTGTTGCACAATGACATTATTTTGAGTTGATGTGGGTCCATGTGCTGAAATTATGATCCATGTTTTTGTACACTTCAGGTGTTTTTAGTTGTTACAATTAAGCTTTTTTTTTTTACTTTATTATAATTTGTTCTTTCTTGTTTGATTATTAGCTATGTCCCTATGAAAACTATTTTGAAGTTGTGATTTCCTGAGATTCCTAAATGGCTTCTCCTGAGAGCTAGAAATATTGTATTTCTCTGACCTGGCTGGCCTCTTGAGAGGTATCTTTCTGCTCCATTTTTTTTTCCTGTAGGATTTTCCTAATATTCCTTTCAAATTTGCCCTAGTTTTCTGTGACCGAAAAGGGGTCAAGTTGGAAGGGAAGGATGCTAACTTTGACAGAGCCCCTTCAGATGGCTGATTTTTCAAAATGCTTTCGTGATGCTGTGATTGTTCAGCTGTATATGTGTATTAATTCACTCATCATGTGAGATTTAATGAAGGGAAAATAAAACATTTCAGTGACCTTTGAACTTGTCTCCATCTGAACTTGGTATAGTTGGGCCATTTAACTATTTAATTGAGCCATTTATCTCAGTGATCTTCTTCTTTGTTCCCGTTAAGGGTCACCACAGTGAATCATCTCATTTATCTCAGTGATAAACCTCACAATCCCTGTTATTAGGTAATCTGAATAACGTGGCTACAGAAACAGGCCTGATAACTTGGCTATCCTCTAGTTTTCCTGAGTAATCTCTTCATAGCCTCTTCCCTGTTCCATTTTTACTTAAAATTGAGTCCTTCTTAGATGCTGTCGCAAGTTTGAGGTACACAAATTTTTTAGAAGGATTAAAAGGATTATTTCTCCTTGGGTAGGTTTCAAGGAGAGATATTAAAAACATTATGAAATTAACTTGTAGAAAAGGAGTCACCCTATGTAGAAAACTTCTCACTAAGAAACTGTTTTTTAATGAGTGCTACTAATTGAAAATTTAATGATGAGTTGCTCATTTTATTGAAGCTTGCAGTATGCTTCTAATGAGCCAATCAGTATTGTTTTTTGCCCAAACAATGTTTAACTCATTTAATACTACTTTAATACTACTTTAATACTACTACTTAGGCAGTTGTTGCGGTGAGGGAATCTAGGGGATGTGTAAGTTCATAGTTAGGCTCCCAATCATGGAGCCTATATTGAGGTGCTCAGACAACCATAGAATAGCAACAGTTTCTTGAGTTTTTGTTTAAAAATTAAATATAACTTTTGTCTCATAGTTGCAGAGGAAAACTTGGGGTGGGGGGGGAGAGAAGAATTGTACAGTATTTTTGTAACTGAATTAGTAATAGTGATTAGAGTGGGCAGTTACACTTTAATGTGCAGAAACTCCTTGATTTACGACTGTCGCAGCGTCCCCCTAGTCACGTGATCAAAATACAGGTGCTTGGCAACTAGTAGATATTTACAACAATTAGTCTTGGGATCAGGTGATCACCATTTGCAACATTCCCAGGAAGCTTCCAACAAGCAAAAGTCAATGGAGAAAACCAGATTCATTTAACAACTGTGTGATTCACTTCACTGCAGTAATTTGCTTAATGACTGCAGCGAAACCGGTCAGCTAAATGACCACATAATTGCCTCACTTAGCGACAGAAGTTCTGGACCAAATTGTGATTGTAAATTGAGAACTATCTAGTGCCAAATCCAAACTAACCATCTGAAAGATTGCAACCATGAAAGTAATAATAACAAAAGGCAACTTTACTTGGAACAGCTTACAACTTGCGATGATATCTTTAAAACCATAAAACAATAACATCTGCCTATCCCAGGTCTAGGGAAAGAACTTGATCGGTGGGTCAAAATGCCAAATCCAGTCTAACCATCTGTTCAACCAATCATAATAATAAGTTTTCAAATTTGACCAACTTTGTAACTGTGATACTACTACTATTATGTTTATTTTATTTATTAAACATGCTGTCCATCTGCCTAAAGGTGACTCTAGGCAGCTTATAATCCATAAACACAACTACACAAAACATTAAAAAAATAGGAACACTAAATTTAAAATTCACAAAGAAGAGAAGAAAGGGAGCAAGATGTACATGGGGAGGAGACATGGTTTTAGTCCAATATGACATGCCCCCATTAGGTCTGGGCCAGTTGGCAGAACCAGGTCTTCAGACTCAAACATCAAAAGGGTGGGTACAGATCTCACCCCAAGGGGCATGATGTTCCATGGCAGAAAAAGCTTTTCTCCTGTCCCCGTCCATGCCCCCCGCCAGAATTTCTTGGCCAACAAAGTCCTCAGCATGTCCCTTCTGCCTGTGTGTGCATTGGGTGAGCCAATCCCATTGGGGTGAGATGGTTCCTTAGACAATTTGGATCTATACCATGAAATTAAAGATAACAACCAACATTTTGAATTGGACTCGGAAGCAAAGTGGCCACCAGTGCAGCTTGCAAAACAGTGGTGTGACATGAGTCATCCCAGCGCTCCCAATACTGTGCCAGCTATAGCTTCTGAATACTCTTGAAAGGTATGCCCATGTAGAGCGTGTGGCAATAGTCCCAAGTGTGAAATGACCAGAGCTTGAGTGATTTTAATCTTTAGTTACCTCCAAGAGTATCTATGAAAGGTAAGCTTCTACATAACTGACTCTAAAAATTCTGTATTTGCTATCTTAAAATAGGCTATAGGTTTTATTGGGATATTTCTGGGACTTTTAGCACATCCTTGAGCATTATGCATTTCGATCACTACTGCTTTACTTGGTACAAAATTAACATCTGCACACACCTTTTTTCATTTAAGCCTACAGCTTTTTTGAGTGATGAGAGATCAATAAAGAGTCAACAATGGAGATCACCTTAGCCGGTTTGGCTAGTACTGGGAGAAATAATAGTTGGCTGCTTTTTCAATTGTATTAAGATATTCTAAGGTACATGTTTCTCCTATGATACTATTTTTATTAATTTGTTATGCCTGCTCTGGTTTTTCCTCTCTATTCTAGATTCAGTAAACTGAGGAGCTTAAACCTTTCCAACAATCATTTAGGAGATTTCCCTTTGGCGGTGTGCAGCATTCCAACCTTAACTGAGCTCAATGTGTCCTGCAATGCACTCAGAAGTATACCAGCAGCTGTTGGAGATATGAATAAGTACGTCTATACTGAAGATGGTAAAAGCAGTTTGAATCTCAGACATGGCAGCTTGCTTCAGTGGTTGTCAATCTGTGTTTGATTGTGGAGAAAATGATGTGGCATGTGCCTACAGAATAGTTAGTGGGTTCCTCCCATAGAGAGAACCACTCTAGAGAGAATGTGAAGACTGATTGGGGGCTTAGTTGAGGAGCAGGAACACCTGGAATGGGTCCTGCTGAATGAGCTTGATCACCTTTCCTTCCAGCTCTGCAACCTGTCCCATTTCATAATCAGACTGGAGTGGAGCTCCTTGGTCTAGACCAGGGGTGTCAAGTTGGCGGCCTGTGGGCTGGATGCATCATGTGCATGCCACGCCCACCCCAGCTCTGCAAAGTCAAAACACACTGTGATGTCATGTGATGTCATGTGACGTGATCGAATTTGACACCCGTGATCTAGACCTTCATCTTGAGCCTGAATCTGAATCATGACATAAATGATTGATTAATACCCTAAAGTTTTCACAAATGATTTTAATGACTTTTTTCCCTCTTATCAAAAGTTTACAGACCTTCTTGTTGGATGGGAACTTCCTCCAGAGCCTTCCAGCTGAGTTGGAAAGGATGCATCAGCTTAGTTATTTAGGCCTCTCTTTCAATGAGTTCAGTGACATTCCTGAAGTCCTGGAGAAACTGACTGCCATGGACAAACTCTGCATGTCTGGAAATTGTATGGAGATACTAAGTTTGCCAATACTAAGAAAAATGCCACATATAAAACATATAGATCTAAGGTATGTATCATCTGAGAAAAAAGATATGTATCGATGTTAAATGACTATTTTAACTGATGATGGCAAGCCGAAATGGATTTATTGTGTGTGTGTATTCAAGACACTAGTTGTGATTAGCATATACTTTGAAACATATGACTAAACTTTCCAGCCAGAGTATTCATGTGGTGGTGTTTTCAGCTGATTTTTGAACAATTCATCACTTTATGGCAAGATTATTGCTTGCTGTTATTAAATGGTCTGTACTTTCAATTGATAAATGTATTAAGCAGAAATATTTAATTTTAGAATTCAGTCTTACTGACCAATTCAGTTAGATATTAATTCACCTGGGTTGATTTCCCTTTCCTTTGATGACAGATTTGTCATGATGAATTAGTTCTGTGGGAGTTTTCATTGTTAGCCAAAGCTTTAGGCTGCCTTACCTTTTCTTTGCCTTCCATATAGACTAGAAATTCATTCTGACCTCTAACTAGGGATAATTGGAATGATTGTTGAAAACTTTGGAAAAGATGAGAAAAGAGAAGGCCAATGTAGCTCACTGTTAAAATATTATTTCATATTATTGTTAAAATGTAATTATTATTCAGCTCCTTATTAGCTTTTAAATGTGTTTAGTGGAAATTTGTAGAAACTCAGAACTTTACAAGCTTTTCAGGACATGGAGATACAGGCCAGGCAGTTCTCCCTTATCTATGTTTGTGTAAAACCTCTTTCCTGTTACATTATTCTAATTTAATTTTGTGGGGCTGGATACACATGCAGTGGCGGTTTTGAACTTGAAGTAATTATATAACACTGGAGCTATATTAATTTGCCCAAAATTTGTCAGTAAGATTGGGCTGCATCATTTTATTTCCACAATTTTTGCTGAAGTGCTACAATTTGTTTTCCTGGTTGCAGGAATAATCTGCTTCTTAAAGCACCATTAACTCCTTTTTACTAGTGGATATTGATTTCATAAAGAAGGCATGTGCCACATTTTAGAAAAAAAGTTAAGCAATATTTTTTAATTTGATACAATTATTTTCTTAGTTTTTCATAACTTTTCTTTCTATCCCAAAGCAGTGTTTTGATATTGGCAATTAAGTCATCCATCTCGTCAGTTTAGCACTGAGAATTAAAATTCAGAGAAATTTCATTTGGCCAGTTGGATGGCTTTCTGCAGATAGTTTTTATTTTTGTAAAAAGTCACAAATTCTCTTTGCTTGTTTGTTTGGGATTCAGTATGAACTGGTTTGGTGCAAATTCTCTCCTTCTCTTTCAGCAATGAGCAAACTCACGATATTGTCACTATATACATACAGTAATCTGAAAAAAAAAGTACTCCCTCTTTGAGTTTTCTGGTTTTATGTATTGGGACACAGTAAAAATAATCTGGTGCTTAACAATTCTTAAAAGTAGGTAAATACAACCTCAGATGAACAACATATGACATAACACACCATGTCATCATTTTTTTTTTTAAAAAAGCCATGCTAAGGACCAGATGATTTTTACCACTTCCTAATACATAAAATTATAGAACTCAAAGAGGATGTACTTTTACTTTCTTTTTCACATGACTATATATTCACATAGTGCTTTGCCAACAGTGAAAAAGTTGAATACTTGAAGAGCCTCACATTATTCATTCTCTTTGCCATTTTTTTTTACTTCAAAGGAACTTATAATAATGTTTTAAATTCTATACAGTACATGTTGGCATTTTCTGATGAAATTCCTTAATTTGATGTAGTTGTTGTGAATATGGCTAATCCCTATTGAATCATCAAAACTTGTTAATGTGTCTTCATCTGCCAGTAACATTCAACAGATATTAATTCCATATATTTTTGCATTAACACAAGTCAGAAAGCCATCACTTTACTATAGTCTTTAAATTGTTATGGCAAAAAATGATAAACACTAAAAATGCATTTGAGAGACTTGATAATTTGCCTTGAAACATTTAAGTGAGCAATGGATAATTAATTGGGGAGGGTATCTGACTTGGATAGTATTAAAAATAAGGTATTGAATACAAAATAAGGTATTCTCACAAATCAGTGCAAACTTTTCAGAGAAATGCAAGCATAACTAGAAACATTGAACTTGGTCTTTTTGGCCAAGGATGCTTGGAATTGATAAATTAAAAGCCAAATTTTGTTTTCCAGCCTTCTAAAAAAAAGACTAAATAACTGATCCCAGCTCTTTTTCTTTCCTCCCCATTTCCATCCCAGGTTAAATGTGATTAGAAGATTGATGGGAGATGAGAGTGACTTCCTACATCATGTGACCCAACTCGATCTTCGGGATAATAAGCTAGGAGAGTTAGATGCAACCATCTTCAATAACATTGAAATACTGCACTGTGAAAGAAACCAGCTGGTAACCCTCAAAATCAGTGGTTACTTACTTAAAGCTCTTTATGCCACTTCAAATGGTATGTTTACTTTGAAGGTAGTTCAAATAGGAATTGATATTCATAGCCTTTTCTTCTTCTCTAGATTTATATGCAATATTAAGTTGTGAATGAATCCAGTCCTTAACCATCTGGCTTTACATAAAACATTTAGCAGCAGAATTTTGGGAGCTTGAAGAGTGATGCTTACGTGGTCTTTTAGAGTGTTGTAAAGTGGAAATCCTTGGGATTTAAATGCAAGTTTTAAATCTCCCAGAGTATCTCACAAATCTGTATATTCTTTGTGAGATAAAATAAAGTGACCCGTCTAGAAAGCTATATAAATTTTATACAAGTAGTCCTTAACTTATGACCACAATCTGAACTGGAATTTTGGTCACTAAGTGGTGTGGCTATTAATTATAGCATCATGTGAATAGACCCAATTTTACTATTTCCCCCATGTCATTAAGCAAATTACTGCTGAAGTTAAGTGAATCACACAGTTGTTAAGTGAATCTCATTGTCATTAAGCAAATCGCTTCGCTTGTCGGAAACCAGCTGAGAAGGTTGCAAATCACGATCACATGACCACAGACGCTGCAACTTTTTATATATCTTAAGCTGGTTGCCAAGTTCCGAAATTGAGATCATGTGATTGCAGGGATGCTGCAGTGATCGTAACTTCAAGGACATGTTGTGAGTTCTCCAATTCCATTGTAACTTCAAGACATGCAAAAGAAATGATAATAAATCAAGGACTACTTTCCATTGAATAATAATATTCTAAACTACAGATTTGGTTAACTGAGGTTGAGAGGGCACACTGTCAATTCTTTCTCATTAAGAGTCCTTAATAATTTCCTGGGTTCCATTTATATTGATACCACAGGTTCATGTTGCTAGACGCTTTGTGGGATATTTTCTCAGGTGTGTCTTTCCACTTTCTTGTTCTCTTCTTCCGCTTGTTGAAAGTAATTATTTCTTTCACCAGTCAGTTCAGCTTCTTTGAAAAGGATTATGAAATGGTAGTTAGAAAGACTCTGGACCAGGGGTGGGCAAACTTTTTGACTCGCGGGCCACAATGGTTTCTAAAATTTGACAGAGGGGCCAGGCCAGAATAGGAGAATGGTGTGTTTGTGTGAACTAATATAAATTAAATGTAAAAACCATTACATGAAAAGATTTGGCCTTTAACAGGCAGTAAAACACCATTGTGCTTAGTTTATTGGAAAAAATGGCCATGCCTTCTAGTTTGTGATGGTTGTCGACCCAGCGAAAAATCGGCTTTTGTGGGCTCTCCGTTCCCTGAATTGGGTCTTCCTCGAAACTGTAGGGTTCCTGCTAGTAACTAGTTCGGTGGGCCAGATTAAAAAGCCCAATGGGCCGGATGTGGCCTGCGGGCCGTAGTTTGCCCATGTCTGGGTTAGGGTTAAGGTTAGGGTTAGGCCAACATACAATCTTGGTATATTGGCCTCCCTAATTAGTTGTCTGTTCTTCTCTGATCGGAGTCACAACATAATTGTTGAGCCACCACAGTGGTTGGTTTGTTTTCTTCTTGGCCCATTGTACAAAATCAGCCAGTTGCAGGTAGTCCTCGACTTACAATGGTTCGTTTAGTGACCATTCGAAGTTACAACGGCATTGAAAAAAGTGACTTACGACCGTTTTTGCACACGGCCGTTACAACATCCCCATGGCCACCTGATCAAAATTCAGAAGCTTGGCAGCTGACTCGTACTTATGACGGTGTCAGTGTCTGGGGTGTGTGTGACATGCTCCCCTTTTGCGACCTTGAGACAAGCAAAGGGGAAGCTAGGTTCGTGTATCAACTGCAGCGATTCACTTATCTATGGCGAGAAGGGTCAAAATGGGGCAAAACTCACTTAACAGCCATCTCACCGATGGAAATTTGGGGCTGAGTTGTGGTCGTGTCAACAAATCGGGCTGCAGCATAACGTCACTGAATAGTTCCAATCTCTCCTTGGCGTTTGGGTAAAAAATAACAAATCATATTTTTAATGTTCAGACCAAGGAACAAATCTTAGGTACTTATTATTTTTTTTAAATAGTGATGAAGAAGAAAATCTTGGTGAAAAAAATAAAATAAAATCCTAACGGGTTCTAGAGACACGGTTTAAAAGTGAGATGTTCAATTACATTCCATGTGCCGCTTGGAAGTCAAGATATTTGATTTGATATCAAGATATTTGATATCTCCCCACTTGTGGGGGTGCCCCCCACTTCTTACTCTTCCGATTAAGCTACTCTTAATTTTGGAAGTAGGAACCGTCCCTGTTAAAAGAGAGGGATCTGGCTTTTCCCCGGTTAAACGGTCTCCAAAATAAAAATGTCACTCACAATTCCGTCGACTTTGTGGTGCTTTTATGGTTTTTGACACACAACCTTTTCATTTGTGAAGTGT
>JANHFJ010008720.1:157326-170629 GCA_032468195.1 Cerberus rynchops
GCATTTCTGCCTTTGGCAAATGCATTAGTGCAATCAAATTAGCCTTGGCAGAAAATGGCTTTCTAAGAGAATGCACTTTCTTAATAATTGCAGGTACAAATATAGATATCTAGAGAGGCAGACAGACAATATATTTTTTGATTAGCTTCCGTCTCAGGGATTGGACAGCAGCTTTTTCTGTTCACAAGTGGCTGGCTGCCAAGTCAGTTATCTGACTCGATGGAAAACTCTTGCTTTTTTTTCAATCTGAACGATGTCTGCTTTTGCACAAACCCATTAAATGCAGCTGTACTTAAAATATATAACAGCATTGGTTTAAAAACAGTCTGAAGTTAATAACTGGTCTCCCCTCTTCTCTCTGATCTCTCTGATCTCTTTGATTATAGCTGAAATACACTCACATCTTGTGAAGTGTTTTCTTCCTCTCTTTGGCAGCCCACCATTTCTTTTCCTCCTCCTTTTTCTTCTCTGAAAGCTGTCCTGCTTACTATCAAAACTTACAAACCGTTATGGCATTTCAGATATTTTTTCTTCCTTTAGCTACAATGCAAAAAAAAAATTTTGGGGTTTCTTTGGGGGTGGGAAAGATACTTCTCACCAATTGCAAAAGCCAAGTATCTCTCGGTATTTACATGAACTAGTTTTGCTAGTGTTTGATATCTCCAGATGTTTTCAGATGCTACATGTTCACTCAATGCTCAAGTCCGAAGATCATCCATTCACCTTTCAACTTGGCATACGTTTCTGTAAGTCCCAGCTAGATTCTCCCTGGGCTCATCTGCAAATCCTGCTCGCCCTGGTACAAAGATACCTCACCAGCCATTTGTTTAAGAAGTGAAAAAACGAAGTTGCACCAGGGGTGGAATCCAACCGGTTTTGTTACCGGTTCGGTGTGCACGCATGCGTGCCAAACGCGCTGCAGCACAGCTCTTTAAACCTCTTTTACAGGTACCAGAGGCAGCTGGGATCATCAGGAAGACTCCATAGATGTGCCAAACAGCTGATTAAGGTAAGAAATAAAAAAACCTGAAGCTCGTATAAGGAAGTTTAAGGGCCTGGGCGGGCAGGCGGGTGGGTGGGGCCAATTTCAAATCGCCACTACCAGTTCGGGAAATGTAGTGAGATCCAGCTGAATTTCACCACTGTGTTGCACTCAAATGTTCTCCCCAGTCCATCGCAGCAAGCTTGGCTTCCCCCCATCATTTCTTACTTTGCATCAAAAGCAATTTTCCCCTCCTTGTACTGGCAGTCTGCATGTGATTTTTCATTAAGTAGTAGGCAATTCCTTTACTTCGAAGTCTAAATGATAGAGCCAGTCAACTAATGCAGTATGTGAGTCAAAGAGTAAACACAGATATGCAACTGAATTATCAATGATTCCAACACAGAATTTGTCTAATGGGTCACAGTAAAATATAATCAATTGTTTTACCTGTGAAAAGTTTTATCAAGTTTATCCTAACTTGGCAAACTATTTTCCCACCCCATCTACTGCTTTTATTCTGACTTGTAAGTTCTATTAAAGTGCTTATGCATATATACTGCCATGCAACGATTACATGAAAAACAGACTTCAAAAAGCTTCAGAAGAATGTCGTTGGAAGTCTCAGACATAACATGGTGAATGTACATCTTTCTCAGTTCAAGCCATGTTTAAATGTTTAAAACCTCAGAGATTTTGTTAGAGTCATGTATGCGAGAAGCATTTGTGTTTTGTTAAAAATTGAACTGAACAATGGAAAGTGCATGGGAGCTTCCAAAGGGAGGGAACTCTTTATCTAATATTCCTTCGGAGACAAAACAGCTGTTTCTGCAAATTCAGAAAATGTAAAAATCAAGAAAATCTATCTTGTAAAATTCAGGAACTTGGACAGGAGGAAGTCAGTAATGAGGAGAGGATGTTAAGAAGGGAGACAACCCTTCACCTGCTTTATCCATAAACATTGGGGGAATTCAATGTTAAAAACTCCAGATGTTGAGCAAAATATGAGGAGTTTCCCGCCTGTTTCCCTCAGTTACATCCATTCGCAGGCTCACGAGAGAGCAGTTTGATTTTCTGCCAATCCTGTTTTTGCATAACTGCAAGTGGAAGATGATTATGAAGTCAAAGTTCCTTTCAAACAATTACCAAGATGAGAGATGTCATTATCTGCCTGGTAAAATTCACAGGGGTTGATTGTTTGGGAGTTTAAAATGTCAAGTATTTCTTGGTCCAGAATCTTGATAGTTATTTAAAAGTATAGCTGTGTGGTTTAGGATAAAAAGACTAAGGAATTCCTAGGGAAGTTTCAGCATTCAACAGGACCAGTCGGGGACAAAGGGCTTAAGAAGTTATTTTCTGCAAATTGGGGAGAAATAGAAAAATCGGAGATATTCATATGCAGGTTGCCCCTGTGCCCCTTAGAACTCTGCTGCCACTGGATGCAATAGACAAAGGTGTCCCATCCTTAATGCTGAAGTAAAACCTATCAACTTTCTAGTTGAGGAATTGAAAATTCGTCATCTTACCTGGCATAAGATGTGTTTGAATGGCCTTGTGACTTGTGTTCTTCAGATAAGGAGAAATTCAAGACAGCTCAGTTGCTTTACATGCAGAAAGCACCAGGTTTATTTTGCCAACTCCACCTAAAAACCTAAAAGGCTTCAGAGTCAGAAAAGTAACACTGAGTTACCTCAAGTTTTCCTAAGTCTTGTGCTCTCTAAATATATTGTGAGTACATCTCACAGAACAGCCAACCCGCATAGTTGTTGAGAATTCTAAGGAATTTTACTTTAACTTATTTGAAGGACACGAGGAGATAGGTGGAAAGACAATTTGAATTGCAAAAATATGGCAATCGAATTTGCCTCAAAAACCAGGTCAATGGGGAAGATGGTTTTTTTTTTTAGATAGGATATAGGAAAAATTTTTTTATAAGCTATTCAAAACATACAACTAATTGAAGGGCAGACTATTAAAGCCATAATGGGAATTTCATTGCAAATGATTTTGCTCTGTAGCTTTTCAGTAATCTGGCCTAGTTTCAGCTCTTGCATAATTGGATAACTGCCAAGACCATTAGAAATAGTGTCAGGCTAGGCATCCTATAATCATATGGCTTTCTTCCAGTGGAGCCTAATGATCTACTTTGGGCCCCAAATCATAGTTAACTGGAACTTTTAAGCAAATGGTTTATAGCTTCTATGTCACCTACTCTGGAATCGAAAGGCCCAAAGGAAGACAAGTTCTAAACCTTTCTTCAGTCTGAAATTAGCCATAAGTGATTTCAAGGATTAATTATTACATGGAACATTGACATCATTTAACAGTTTCCATATGACTTCTAGTGCAAACAGAGGAAAATATTCTGTGGATTCCTTAAAACAGAATTTGCTCTAGTAGACTTCTCCAAGTGGATTTCTAGATAACTCTGTTATACTTGTGAAGATAAAATCAACTTTTTTTTTAATGGTTATCCCAATTCTGGCTCATTCAGTAGCAATTTCAGTTGCATTTGGGGTCAGCAAAAGCTAGAAGATCTTCAATGCCATTATTTTGTTTAAAATCTATAATTTATCTGTTACTAATTGAATTGCATTCATGATGTGTGTAACTGTCCTATAATAAATGATTTTGCAATATAAATGGCAGAAATAATGCAACATATACTTAAATCAATAAATTATCCTGAGCATTGTTGACTCTGTGAATATGACAGAATCAAACTACCACCCTAATTGACTTTACTTTCACTTTTATCAGAAACCCAACTACATCTAGCAATAGCATTTAGACTTATATACCATGCACCACAGTGGTTTACTATACTTTCTGAGTAGTTTATATCTAAGAGAGAGTAGTGTTCCTTGTCAACCCTCCATATTAGTTGGGAACTGAAGACTCAAACATCAAAAAGGCAGCAGACTGAGGAAGTCTGCTGTATGTAGTTGTAAATTATATGTATCACACCTTAACCCAATCCATATAATTAGAGACTAAGTTGACTAAAAGCACATATGATCTATTTCTTACAATGCCAGGTGAGTGTTATTGCCCAGTGGAAATTGTTATTTTAGTTTTGGTATCAAACAACAAAAGATTCTTGTAAGATTCTTGTTAATTGGGGGAGGGGAAATATCACCATCAACCAATGTGCTTTTCTAATGAAAAATAGCTGGCTCTGTGAAAAGCTGAATGACTGCTTGACTTCTGATGAAATATGTAAAATTATTTCAATAAATGCGAATAAGCAAGCAAGCTAATATACAAAATCCCAAAACTGATTGGATCCATATACATGTAGCCCTTGATGTACAACTGTAATTGAGCCTGGAATTATGGCCATTAAGTTGTGCCAGTTATTAAGTGAGTCAACACATGACTGCAACCAAGTTTATGTCCTTTGGGGGGGTGTTGTTAAGTGAACGTGGTAGTCATTAAGCAAATACATCTTCTGCAATTAATGGATTGTCAGATCACATTGCCAAACATTGCCAAATGATTACTGCTAGTGTCTAGCAAATAAACATAATAAAGTGTAGTCCCATGATCATGGAACGATGCAAGCATCAAAACTTTGAATCCTACTTGTAAGTACTTTGTGTTTGTGGGTCCCTTGTAACTTCAAACAGCTGCTAAGTGACTGGTTGTAAATCAAAGGCTACCTCTATTATCATAATAGTGGTGCCAGTGAAAATAGCCAGAAGAAAACAAAACAAAAAAGCATAACCTACTTGTCCAACCAATATGCAATATCTGGTTACCATGACATGGTAACTGGCTGAAGAATTCTGGGAGTTGAAGTCCACGAGTCTTAAAGTTGCTAAAGTTGGAGACCTGAGCTATCGAGGCCTCCCTAGGCCAATCCAGGCTCCTTATGCCTAGAACGTCAATAATTTGCAAGGCCTGGGTTTTGTTAGATTTATACTACACTTTCCTTTCTGAAGTTATAGATGCATACCACACATACCTTTCCGTCCCTCCACACAACTATTATACTGTTCTTGTTATTCAGTCCAGTGAGTTTCCATGTCTTGAAGTGGATTTGAACATGGATCTGCCCTCCTACTCTACCACCACTACGTCACACTATACAGCTCCCTTTCCATGATGTTTCTGTGTGTTTAAGCTTGGAAAAGATTATCAACCACATTGTAAATCTATCCATTATACTGCATAACTAGGAAAAACCTGACATTTTTGCAGTATTGGAAGAAACTTCAAATTTCAAAATGGTTAAAAGTGATATACCAATGAAACTGCACTACATTTATCAAAAAGTATCTTTTTACAAAGTTGACCACATTAGGTCCAAAAAGAAAATGAAACTATGAAGAATGGTTGCATTATGAATTTAACACATTTACTAAAAAGGTAAATAACCCTTGGTGAAGAAACATGGTTCTTTCATTTGCCATTGATTATTTGAAATCAGCATATTTTTAGACACAATGTTGTGCATTACATCTCATCTCAATTCAGTTCAACTCTGTGCCTGTATTAAGACATGGGCTAATGTTTCCAGTAAACACAATCTTTCAATGATGTAGGGGGCCACCATCAACTAATACTATGATGCACATGGAAGCGTGACTTAATGCTGTCCTTCACTCCTCAGAGTCTCAGTAAAACCCACTTTCTGAAAGATACTAAGAGACAAGCTTCCATTATCATCAAATGCTTGGGGTCAAAAGCAATCGTGACTGAGTATCATTTTAAAATTGGTATCATAAGAGAAATAAAATACCCTTTTTATATCCTGAATTTCATTGCCTCCCGGAAAGAAAATCAAGATATGTGAACTATCTTTACACTTTTAATACTGAATTTCATTTGGTCCTTAGAAACTAGTTGGGATGAAAGGAATTCTTTTCCCAGTCCCAAAATAAATGACAACTCAGTGTATTGGTTTATTGATCTTTCACGGGCAATCTGTGAAGGTTTCTATATATTTAGAATTTATCCAGAACAGAGGAAGAGGTACTGGACTTTGAAATGAATGTAATTTTGAAGCATTGTAAATATGCAGTATAAACCAAGGTTAAACTGGAGAAGATAAATTAGGGGGATGTTTTGGTCAACCTTCCCCAAGTATTTCCCCCCCACCTTGGGAAACCATCATACAAAACATTCATTGCTTGATGTTATGTATTGGTGTACTTTCAATTTCTTATGGCAGAGGAATCACAGTTGGATGACTTAAGCGCTCCTATCCTAAGCTATTACTACACTATGGTTGTGTGAGTGAATACTGTAATCAAAAGACTCTATTTAACCCTTAAGAAGTTCTGTTCAACAAGACTTTTACATCAGTAAGTGGACATAAGACTAGAGGCTGAATTTCTGTTTTCCAGACACAATGTGAAATACTCCACCAGATGAGATAAGAGGTAATGGGATGAACATTGCAAAGCAGATGAAAATATCTGTATAATATTACATCATTTTCAGCTCTAAAAACTGTGTTTTGCAGGATTTTCCCCTTAAATCAAAACAAAGTACCAAAGAGAAACAGGAAGGATTGTCAATCATGGTGAAACAACTGAAAAGATAGGCAAAATCAAGCTTTTATGTACATTTAACATCTCTAAAATACGTTCAACTTGAATAGTACAGTATTAATATTAACAATCCTTATAGCTAGTGCAGCCACAGTATTATACAATTTGCAGCAATCAAAGGGTGGGAAATGGGGTACACACTACTGGCCATCTATTAAAAACAGAGACTATTAACAGACATTTGGATTCCTCTGGTATATAGTTATGATACCAAGAAGCCCAAGGGGACAAAAACAATAGGAAAACACTCAGCAGTAGCATCTATTTACATGCCTGCAGTGTGAAGCAGTTCTGAAAAACAATCGCAGCATTAGGCAATACAAGAAAATGAACTTTGTTCCAATAATTACTATTTTCTAGCAGCATAGCCATTCCTAGCTCTGATAGCGTTCTATTTTGACAATGTAAACGTTTCATTCAAAAACACACTGTTCTTACTGGATGGTGCTTGAGACCTGTAGTATGATCTTTTAAGAAAAGGAATCTGGAAATTGAGAAGAGAATGTGCCGAGAATGCTCCATGCTCTCTTGTCCCATACGCCATTATGCTGAGATGCTTGCACAACCAGAACATCATTATTTTGCCCTGGTCAACAGAACAGGGGTTCTGTTGGCAACTTTTAAAACTTGTGGATTTCAACTCCCAGAATTCCCCAGCCACCCCATGATGGCTGAGGAATTCTGAGAGTTGAAGTCCACAAGTCTTAAAGTTGCCAGGTTTTGGAGAGGCCTCTGCTATAGATGATGGATATTCCCATGTTTCTATTCTAGCCAGACCAATTAAGCAGTTTCTTGAAATGGTGGACACATCAAAGTATTTCGTTTACTTGGCTCATTTATAATGATTTTCTTGCATATGAGGTGAGGCACTACACCAGATCTGAAGTTCTTACTACCATTCAATAGTGAGAATGGTAGGGCAGTTACTTGGTACTATTGCTTAGATCCCTCTCATTCCTTGCCCCATGTTCTTCCATGACATATTTGAAAGCATGTAGCTTCTGATGCAGCACTGACCACACATTATTTTTTGTCATTCTCCTCAAGCTTCTGGACAGCATTCTAAGACTTGCCCAAGTGGGTTGTAATAAGGAACCTAGTTCAAACATACATGTTTACTATTTTGACTGTGACATGTATCACAAATTAATCATATTCATATTTTCCAATATCAGACGAGCTCTTACACTGAAAGGACTGTCTGATCCTATGCACAATTTTCTGTAAGTCAGTTGGATGAGCTAGTCTCAGCTTAGGATATGTGAACCAGTTCTTTGGTAAAACTTTAAGCCTCATGAATCACTGCATCTTGGAGTTTCAAGGACCTGAAGCTTGTTTGTGGAATGCAAAGGCACAGCTTTTGAGGCATTTCTTCTCTACACCAAATATTTTAACTGAAGGCTAGTTGAAAAAACATTGTGTGGTTTTCTTATATGTTTTGACTCTTTGGACATTCCAGTCGTTTTTAGGCACAGTTCAAATGCCTGAAATTCTACAGAATCTAAATGCACCTGACTTATACAGAATTGCTATTTATAAATCTACAATTTTAATATACGTTAATAAACATTTTTAAGTTTAGCAAAGCTAAATAAAGTGAAGCCGTAACACACATTGCCCAGTATCTAGAAAGTAGAATTCAATCACATAGCTCTATATGTTTCTTTCTGCTATGAAATGAAAGCGCTCATTTCATGAATGCTCTTGAAATGCTGGATGCAAAGGCCATAATTGTATATAGTAGTTACAGCCACGTTAACATGCATAAAAACTCTGGGCTCAGCCTACCAGAAAGTTCTCATGTGCATGCTCCATTGGCAGGAGAAGAAGCTGAGAAAAGGTGGCTTTCTGATGGACGTGACCCATTTACTTTTTAAAGCAGCTTTGAAAACATGGTCCAAACCGCAGCAGCCTTCCCCAACCATGGTATTCTTCAGATGTGATGGGGCTTCAATTCCCAGAATTCTCTTTGATTATGGGGGATCTAATATATTTGGAATGCAACAGGTTGGGGAAGACTGAACTACATTTTAAGTTTAAAAGTATTATATTTTTGAGACCAGCCTTTCCAGCTTGGTGCCCAACTATTGTTTTGGGACTACAACTACAATCACTAAGCAGCACATCAACGAAAGCTGGTTATTATTTCTTTATTAATACTTACATGCTTGCTTTCCAGTCAGTAAGAACTCTGAAGGTGATTACGTTAACCCATGTTAGCAAGTACCAGGTTAGAGAAGGCTGACCTCATTAGTTTTTTTTTTTTTGCATATAATGCCACAAAATCAAGTTATTTCACTTCTTACATATGTTGTATCTGTTAATTATTTTGCTACATTCTTTTGAATACAAAGCTTTTGATGACTGTACTTCAGTCCAGACATTTTATCACTGAATTAATATTATTTCATAACTTCTACTACTTTACAGTTTTACAGACATTTTTTTAAAAAATGGAAAGGAAATGCTTTAAAAAAATAAACAAGATAAAAATTCATTCATGTCAAATATGTCCATCCCATTTATTTAACCTTTTGATCCTTTCAGTCTTTGATTTTCATCCCGGAATCTATTGTGCCCCTCATGTAAAAGCTCACTCACAAATTGTTGCCTAGGATCCAAGGACAAATTGTAAGTTGGTATCTTTGAACTTGTTGAGTTCCTCCTCTGTAACATCCCAAACATCTTTACAAGCCAATCAAAGTATTGTAGAATATCTCTCCAGTGTTGAACCCAACAGCAAAGTCTGGAACAACTACAGAAGTCCAAGCTGTGCTCCTATGCTGCTTTTCACTGTGGCCAGTTATTTAATCTGGTGATATAAATGGACTGCTGCAGTTCTGTTAAGATGGAACAATGAACTACTGGAATTAATACCACAGCTGCTTTTGTCCAAATGACAACCAGATCTGAATGTAATCATCCTGACAATTTTCCTTCTTCAGGGACTAAGTCCAGCTCAGGCAGTCCAACATGTCGATATCTATAGTGCTGTTAAACACATTAATGAATGGAGTCCATTGCATTCTTGATTACATTCTTAGATATTGCCAGCTTTTTATTTTGGGGGGTTTAGGGGTATAATGCCCATTAAGCCCATACACACACAAACACACACTCGGGAAGCCTCAGGATCTGTGTTGTCACCGCTGCCACATTTATTTGCCTCCTCCATCTGAACCTAATATGAACCAAGGGCCAGAAGGAGAAGTCAAGGTAAGGGGAGGCAGCTACAACTTCTATTTCTTTCATTGGTACTTGTAGTCTTTGGATAATAAATGAATTCACAGGAACAGTAAACAAGTGACAGGTACTCAGACGGCTGGGATGGGACACCTTCAGTGTAAACCTAGGTTGATGCCTGATGATGTTGAGTTAAGATGCCAGCAGCTCTGCCTATAAGCCACGTAGATATTTATAATCAAAGAACCAAGTGTATGTGTGGAGGGTTTTATATCCATTTTGCTTAAAGTTATTGTAACAAATTTTCCATTCCCTTTCCTTTCCAGATTTCCAGGCAAAAACACTTGGCATCTCAAAGGATTGAATGTCTATGAGTCATACCAGATGGAGGCGTTGGACTATTTCTTTATCTTCTTTTCTTTTCGAAGACATATTTCTTTATCTTCTTTTCTTTTCAAAGACATCTGAAGGAATAGATAACGTGCATCACTTCTGAGGCAAATACACTTCCAATCTAGGACAGCCCCAGGGCTAAGAATGCAATTCAGGTGTTAATTTTGATACAAAGGGGAAGTCATACCGAATCTCTGCCAGCTGATCTCTTCTTCTGGCCAAATTAACCTTGAGCCTGTTTTTGACTTTGAGATGTTACAAATTAACAAAGAAAATTGCATCTAAGACCCTAAGAAAAATTAACCAAGTAAGATAGGCTGTATTGCGAGAAAACCCTCACTCCACTGGGAATATGAGCCACAGCTGACTTTGAGGCTTTCAGTTCTGCAAGGCAGGCACAGGCACTTTCGGTTTTCCTGATAATTGCACGAAAACGGTAATTTTACAGATGAAATATTTAATGAAACTGTTTCTGCCCATTCCAATGTATTTCATTTCAGCCTTTTAAATCACAGTTTGAGGACCCACAAATAGCTTCCTTATAATGATGGCCAATTGTGGTATGTAATGGCACAGCATTCGTGTAACAAAATACTGCATGAATCACTATTTCCAGCTGTTGCTCTGCTGGGCATTTTTCCAAAAACAGCTGTCAGCTGTAGGGACAGAGGGTTGAACCATATGGTCTTATTACTGGCCTGAATCTGGCATTGTTTCTCATTCTGAATAGGTACCATGCCGAACCACCAAATCATTGTCTTCTCATCCTGTTGTCTTTTTAGTCACCCTATTCATAGGCCACTCTGAAATGTTACCTACAAAATTATGCCACTGTATCATCACTCTTCCTAAAGATCACGTATGTCTCTATACCTACAGCTCTTCAGCCTATCATGATAAAATAGTCTGTGGAATGATGCTTTTCAAGGAAGCCGAAGATCTTTGGAATCTTCATTAAAAAATATACAATGCTTGTGTTCCAGAATTTTAAGAAAATAGTGGGTTAAATGTAAAATACTTTTAATAAATAACTCCTCTGCAATGTAAAAAATAAGTGAATATTCCCTTTGGCAGTAATAGCAGATATATATATTATGTGTGTGTGTGTGCATTTATGTATACACACAAATATGTGTGTGTGCTTGCGTGCGCATGTGCGTGTATAAATATATGCACACACATGTGTCTATGTACACCCAAACACATCCGAACACATATATAGAAAGATACTTGGCTCATAAAATAATAGCATTATTTGACAAGGGGGGAAAAAACACCTCATATTATTTTCTTCTTTCAACACTCTTTTTCAGTTTCTGAAATCAAGATTTCCCATCAGTCCATCACCAGTTGGATGAAGTCAAAAGTCACTTATGTCCCAGGTAAGCCCCCAGGGTGATGCAGGCGCCCACCACTGCCAGACTAAGGATTGTCTTCAGAGGCAGCCATGACAAATCAAACAAAGGCCTTATGTTGTTGCTGTACAGCTCCACAAAGGCATCCTGTGTAAAAGAAAAGGATAGGGAAAATGATGAGAAACATGCTATAAAACATGAACAGGCATAGTTGGTATTTGCGACCATTAAAACCAAACCAGCCTACAAAACAAGTATCAGATATGACCCTTTCATTCTCATTCCTGGAGGAATCTGTTCATTTGTGAAAGAAACTCCTGCTAGGTACGGCAAAAGAATGGCCATAGCTGAAAAGCAATATCATAAAAGCCAGTTTGGTCGAGTGGTTAAGGCACTAGCTAGAAACCAGGAGACCATTAATTCTAGTCCTGACTTTAAGTTTAAGTGCATCTTGAGTCAGCTGATTGGTGATCTTGAGCCAGTCACACTCTCTGAGCCCTAGGAAAGAGGCGAGGGAATCCACTTCTGAAACCTTATTAAGAAAACTGCAGGGACTTATCCAGACAGTTGCTAGGTATCAACACCTGGAATGAGGAAGGGGGGAGGAGGAGGAGGAGGAGGAGAAGAAGAAGAGGAAGAAGAGGAGGAAGAGGAGGAGGAAGAAGAATTCATCTATTAAATTTGGATGCTTCCATTGGACAATGAAGCTGGCATGATAATATGTTTAAATTTTAGTTTCCAATGTTTATACCACACAAATTCTCTGAAGCAAAAAAAATGCTTCTATATTATATAGCTTTTCTAAACCTCCCACCCTTCCAGGTAGGTTCTCTGGAATCTCCTCTTTTTCCAAGTCACGCTTGTTATCCAACAGCAATGCCTTCTTGAAACCAGACATTCTTTATTTGCTGCTGTTGCCACCAACATTGTATTATATTTACCCAAATGGACACAAAAATGCAAGATTGTCTTTGGGGATTAAAGTCAGCAACTATTTCCCCTATATGAGTTCTGGTTTATCCCTCTGAGCAGCCTTGATGCTCAGGTAATCCAAGGAGCCTTGAGAATGTGCCTTACTAGCAAGGTAATAAATACAAATGATGAGAATAAATCTTCTCCCCACTTTTGCTGTACAACTCTTTCTCTGTCCACTCTCCAAATCGAGGGAAACATTAATAGCTTTTAGAAGTGACAGCTGCTCTAAGCATGAGCATGTTACAAGTTTCATCAACTCTGCTAAATGCCTAAGCAAGCAGTTATTCTTGCTGGCACATTTAACAGCGGACACAAGATGGCGCATCATCCTTTTTATACCATGCAATTCAAAATCTAGTGAATTAAAATCTGAAGGAGAAATGCTTACATACAAAAACAATTTTTAAAATTTATCTTCCCAAAAGGGGGAACAGATAACAAACAGGCTAGCTTGTATTCTGTTTTTTTTTTTTTTGAGGGGAGGGGGGAAGGAGAGGAAACCATTATACCTTTCATACCAGGATTAGGAACTCTTAATACCACCAAAATGAATTGAAATCAAAAGTATCTACATTTCCTTGTTTGTAGCATCTATGTGCAATCTCTCATTAGCATTTTTTAAATAAAGATTTCTGCCAATGACAGTACAAAGTTAAACACCTTTCTCTATGCTTGCTTTTCAAGGCATCAATAGAATAGAATGGGCAGCTTTTAGTATTCTAAAATAATACTGCATTTTATATATTGTCACGGGCATCCTTGTACCTTTCAAAGCTTGAGGGCTGGGTATAATAGTGATGTGCAATCCAAGCTATATGCTTGCTGGCAAATATCAGGAATCAGACCACATATATTTG
>JANHFJ010008721.1:17237-28797 GCA_032468195.1 Cerberus rynchops
AGACAGACAGACAGACAGACAGACAGACAGACAGACAGACAGACAGACAGACAGACAGACAGACGGAAGGATAGGTAGATATAGAATTTTTTAAAAATTGTTTTGAGAATTTTCCTAATCCACATTAGAAATAATTTTCTTTGTAATGGTCAGGCTTGAAAGACATAGTTTGTAAAATTCCCTGGCTTCCTGCTTTCATTTATGCAATATTTTCCCGCTTTTTAAGTCTTATTTTGTAGAATTGTTTTCTTATATAGCAGTGGTGGCAAACCTTTTTGGAGCTGAGTGTTGAATGTGAGTGTGTGCACCTTTCACACACACACGCGGCTTCTGCGGGTGTGCAACTCGCACACGTGCGTCTTTCATGCATGTGCATATTTTGCGCATGTGCAATTCACACATGCGTATTTTGTGCATGCGCATGCTGTAATCATGCAGGAGTCTCACTAGGAGTCTCATGCACATGTGCAATTGCACAGGAGTCACACATATGTGCCCATGCACATTCTGTGAGTTGGGGCAATGGCTGCCAGCAGAGATGGCTCTACATGCCAACTGGGGCATGCGTGCCACAAGTTCACCATCATGGTTGTATAGTAAAGGAAACTTTCTGTACTTAATTTGGATTATAATATCCATAATCCCAGGTAGTACAAGACAGCAGGATTTATAGGTGCTGTAGGTTCAACACATCCTGCTCATGTTATATTGAGGAATAACCTTTAATATTATGGTGGAAGGAAGTTTTATTTAGGTTAAAAAGACCATGCTTGGTAGATATTTTTTCCTGGCACAAAGGGATGCAATAAATTAGAGAATTTACATGACCAGACATTCACTCTTAGTAACTCTGGGTGTCTTACAAAAAATTAAATGTATTGTACATGTTTCATATATTGGAAATAATTATAATTGTATGTATTTGTGTACAGTATGATAAATTTATCACCCATACTAATATTGAAAGAATCTGCTTTGAATGTAACAGAATTTTTAACATACAATACATACACATACACATACACACATTCATGTGTTTGTCACCAGTAAAAATCTCTAGCAAAACCCAAACAAGTATATCAGAGGTGTTATTAATTTAGCCTGATGAACATAATGCCATTTTATCTTTTCAAAATAGACTCTAGGGCTATTTTATTCTGGGGAGGAGAGGAGAATGTTCCATTAAATGGGGACCACCACTGAAAAGGCTTGTCACATGGTGTAAGTTACATGAAGGTCATGAGAAGGGGGACACACAACAGATTCTCTCTAAATAACCAGACTAAGCATGTATATTCAATTTTGGCAGCATGTTGCCTGATATATCCTGCTATTGCACTGTGATGTGCAAAAGGTAATAACCAGCACTTATTGTAGAATAAAGTGAGAAGGCGTTCCCTCTGTCATTGCCTTCTAGCAAGATTGCAGACAGGAAGGAGATAAAATAGGAAGCTTAGACTTCTCCTCTCCTAGCAATTCTGAGACCTCCAAAGAGACAATGCACTTGTCTCCTCTGCAGCATTCCTATTCCTGCCAGCCACAATTGATCATTTTGATCAAGAAGCTGGAGGGAAAATTGGAGCACATCCTACAGAATGCTGGATCATTTAGAGTTTCTCAAAATCTGCAGATGGTACAAGCACAATCTCTATAAATGTCTGCAAAAGTACATTTGGGCTTGTCTCACAGCTTGCTGCTTCAGTGAAAACGGGAAGTTTTATTAACCTGGGAGGATAATTTCAAAAAAAATTCTTAACTATCTCATAACAGTAATTCAACAGGGTTCTTCCTAATAATGACACAAAAATGGGGAAAAGTGAAGACTGTCTGCCATCTATTGTTCAGAAAACATATAACAATGTAAATCTTGAATGGCTGTTACTGGGCAGGCTGCATCTAACAAACATATTAGCATCTGGAATCAACAAATGGACAATTAAAACCCAATAGATTTTTCATTTCTTGCCCTTGTGTTTTCTTCCCTTTCAGGTTTGTTGGTTATCCAGGCCACTATAAAAAATTACTGGGCATACGTAATGAGGATGTAAGTATCTCAGAAGTGATGAGAAAGAGATGGGTTCTTTAACAAATGTGGAGAAATCCTCTAGAACGGCAGATTCCTAGAGAACCTATGCAAAATAGATTGAATTGCAAGGTGACAAATATATAATTATTAATGAATAGAGTCAGGTTGATCCCAACCATTCCAGAGATAAGCAGAAAGACTGTTAGCCTCAGACCAAGGAGTAGAACAGGTATCTTTTTTAGAGCTTAAAAAAATATTCTCTTCTGTCTATATCCATAACATATTTGTAAACATGTTAGAAGAGGTACACAACATTCTGGGTTTCACCAGATGCATCTGAGAAGTTTACATGGACAAGAAGGGGATAGTTCTGTTGCCTTTGAATCCTGCCTGCATATAGCCATAATAAATGGGCTGGTTAGACACTGAATCTGATCGAATTAGTAAATTTCACTAAATAGTTGTGTAGTGTGTAAAATACTTTTTTCCAAGCTGATCCTTTTTGCTGGGTCAGGAATGGTTTACATATCTGAACCATGTTATGCCTTCACTAAGCAAAAATCCCAAAGTATGTTTTCCTCTATCATTTTTATTGTCTTTTTATGGCGCTTACAATCCCAAATATTTTTAATTGTACATGGCCTTCCAAGTATGAACTCACCATAGATTTACCTATATCAAAGAACCTTACTATAATAGTATATTCATTGTTAGTTCTCTTCTGAATGAATCTTCATTTATTTGTTTGTAAAATGTATGAGAGACCTCCCTTTTCTTTATAATTATCGCATTATGGTAGTAAGTATTTCCTGAGGAATTGAGAGGACTGAGTCTGGTTCTCAACAACAATGAAGAAGTTATAACCTTGGGACTCTGCAAATAGGAATCTCATAGCTGAACGCTGCTCAATCACAAATATTCTCCTTATATAGAAAGGTGGATCTTGAGGGAAAGCATTCAAGCTTTCTGGTTTTGGTCAAGATTTCCTTCCTGATAGATATATTCCATTAAGGAGGCTTTATACTACCTCCAATAGTGTTGCATGATGCTTCAGTACATAATGTAGATGCCTACTGTACCCTACATATGAAAGTTTAAATATTTCTACATAGGCTATATGCAGTGTTCATTAGGCAACCAGACATATCCAAAAGTCTCTGTGTGTGTGTGTGTTTTGTCCAGTGTGCTCCAGGTGGCTGCCTCATTGAACTTGCTCAGGAACTTCTTGTCATCATGGTGGGAAAGCAAGTAATTAACAACATTCAAGAAATCCTTATCCCGTGAGTGCTATGCTTTGACTTGATACTTTTGCTATCCATTCCAATCAATATTCTTGTACAAAGCAGGAATGAGCAAACAGGGGCTGCAATTAACATGGAAGGGATGGAGGCAACAGCTTTGCAATATATTGGTATTGCATCATTGTACAAGAGAAGGGATTTCATTTATTATTATTTTTTTAAAAAACAACCCTTCTAGTCCGTATGTAATCATGGGCCTTAATAGTTCCTGGGAAGCTAAAGCAACTAAGGACTGTCTCATCTTTTGCTCCATATGGAACATTGCAAAGATAATTGCAGTGCCAACATTTCCTTAGAACTATGGAACAGGCAATTCTCTGCTGAAAATAATTTTTGCCTCATCCTTCTTCCCATTCTGGGGATTTTTCATTCATTTCTATAATCAAAGCACAATTGTATGTTGGTTGTCCATATCCAGTTGTTCTGAGGTATGGCTTTGGCAATCATTTCCACAGTGTAAGAGTACAAGTTCTTTTTTTTTAACCTATTCTAAAAAACAAACCCAGCAAGACAAGAATGAGAACGAAGTTGCCATTTTTTGCAGCTGCTAGGCTTAATCAAAGGAGGATAGGACAAAACTTCTGCAGACGGTTTGAGGACATGGCAAGCGATTGTGTGGAAATGCTCTCTCTCTTAAGCCTGCTTATAATTTTTATGTTATCTTCTGCCTTAAAATGTCAAGAAACTCCACCCTTGATTTTTGGCAATCATGCTACTGAAATTCAGAGATGAAGCTGGAGAGGAATGAGGGTGATACAAAAAGAGACTTGGCAAGTGCCTGAAGTCACAAACCCTGTAAAATCTAGCAAAAATCTTTGTAGAAATGCAAGTGTGGGAAAAGAGAAACCACTCCCTAGTTACTTTGGCAATTACAATTGCTTCACAAAATAATGTTTTGTATTTTTGCCAAGACACAATTATTTTCGAATATGTGCAAACATTGACAAATACAGTCTGTGAATAGAGCAAAACACAGATATGAGTATTTGCAAGCATTTCTGATGTGTACCACATCCACAAATGAAAAATGATGGTTTGTTGTTGGTTTAGCTTTATAGGTGAACCAGGGTGGTATGTTTGTTCTTAGCCTGAATGGAGTTTGGGCTGCTTATATGCACACAAAAATTGCTGTATGAGATGGTCTTCAGCATTCCGAAAATTGCTTCCTTATTAGAAGCTATAATTTTGTCAATCAGAAAGGGTGCAGTGCAGAAATGTCTGAATTTAATATTCATAAGGAAATATATCCCCCTGTGTAAAAAAAAGGATCAAACGAATATATTTGATCAGTATTCTTGAGAGAAGGGAACATAATTCTATGACAATACTGTGAGATGTTCCACAGCTGGAGATAACACCAGTTTCTTCCTTTATAATTGGCCTACAGCAGAGTTGTGCAAAATATTTTGCTCTTAGAAAACATTTGGAATTGTTAGAATAGTGTCAGAATAGATTCCTGTCTCCCAGACAGATTTTGACTTGCTTAACAGTCAGGCTGCTATGCAATAAATTTCCCCCTACCTGACCATCAGAGTTCCAAGGTGCATTGCTCCCTTTTGCACTTTTGTTGCATAATGTCTCATTTCTAATTGTAATAAGTAATAAGAGCCCAAACAGGTGACTCAAATTGCCCCTCAGAGTTATCTGATAGAGATGAGAGATAGATTGCATTTATCAAATGTGATGTGCACTACTGTTCCAAAGTCTTTTTTCCTCTCTTGGATCTCCAAGTACAATTCATTGCTTTATTGAAAATGTTGAGACCAGTGATAAAAATTAACATCTGTTTCGAGTACCAACTAGTCTAACATACTTGCTGATTTATCTGATGAAGACAAATTAGGATTCTGCCTGGAAAAAAATGTGCCCATCTATACAGGCCCCTGATATTGTAATAATTATATTGTGCTAGATATCACATTCAGCTTTTGTCAATATTTTAAATGACATTCCTCCCAAAATTTCACTGTACTTTTCTATGTATCTCTTTCTGATCCAAGCACCTCTGTTGTCATCTTAGTATTGCCAGCAAGTTGCAGCCATTCCAGGATTGTTACTTTTGCATTAATTTCAATGGTGTTACATTTCTTCTGTTTCATGAGCTGTACCTATTCCTTGTGACTCTGTGGATAAAAGCTATCCTGTCTCTTGCCACATTATACAATTCTTGCATCATGGTTGTATTCCTTTAGCCTTCAATACAGCCTCTGGCCAACATACGCTCTTGGATTCTTCTTTTTCCATTCACCTTGTCCAGCATTACCAGTTTTTCCATAGCTGTATTAACCTGCATGATTCCACTACTACCACATAATAATAATAATTACAGTATCACTAGAAAAATGTTATTTCCATAATGCTGTGTCATTGTTGCCAAGTCATAATGGAGACTTTATGTGGAAGAGGCAGGAGAAAGTTGTACCCACTTACACTAGATCAGAGAAAGAGAGAATGAACGGGTATTGCTGCTATTATTTTTCTATTGTGCATCTGTTCTGAGTCCAAGATCACGAATGCACTCAGTCATAACTAGTGACCCTAATATTAACCTAAATTATGATCAATGTTCCCATCTAGTGACGCTGCTAAATCTGGATCATGTCAGATATTCATGATCCAACAGAGGTACTAAGATACAGTATGTGCTAAGGTGGCAAATCCATGGTGGAGAGAAAGAAAATGAACTAATTAGATGAGTGAGATTTGTAGAACAAGTCCTTGGAATACACTTTTCCAGACTCCCATAAAACTGAAGCACCACTACTGTTAGAATTTTTAAAATATTATTTTATCCCACTTATATTTTTTTATAAATTAACTTAAACATGTCAAACATATCTGATACTCCTTGCTTTCCTATTTTCCCACAAAATAATCTGTAAGGTGAGTTGAGCTGAGAGAGAATGATTATGATTCAATTCTCAGAGGACACCAAGCTCAAAAAGACCATCCTATGGCGAAATAATGGGGCACAAATAAAAATATACTTTATCTAGAATGCATCCAGATATTATTTAATCATCTCTCTATGCCTGAAAAAGATTATCCTAGATATTCTAGTGACTATATTATTTTGTTCTCCATAGGAAGCTGAAAACATGGTGGCATAAGCGAGATCTTTCTGAAAGCAATAAGACAGGCCAAGACAACTTCACGAAGCAACTCTGGGAGAATGATTATAAACTGCTGGCCTATAATGGGCTCTTCTCTGAATATCTGGAAATGGGTATGAGCCACCTGGGGAAATGGAAATCTTAATAGTTTTCTGGAAATTTCTAGTACTGTGGCCTGATTACGGAAGGGGGATGAGTATGTATATTCTTGGAGAGACTGAAAAATACAAGAATTAGAAGAACAGTCAGGAAAAAAGCCCTGGGATAGAGGGAGTAATTATGAAGAGAAGTATGGAAATATCTTCCTGAAGTCTCATGAATGTCCCTAATCTTTATGCAGTAAGACTTTGAATTTATAACTCCAACAAATGGAAAATGGGGTGAATGACTGAAAAGCCCCATTAGTTTGTCCAGTATTTTCAAGCAATAAATGTGAATATTTGAGGCAGTGTATAGAATTTCTCTGAGCTGAATTCTTATAGGTTCTCCAATCAGCTTTAAAATATGTGAAATGAAAGGTCATTCGTTTTATCCAAATTGAAGTGGATGCATTTTAGTGAAAAAAATAACTATTATAGTAGTACTTGGGGCTTCAGAAAGAGCATTTCAGTCCTGCTTTCACTGAAATCTCATCTTGGTCTCTTCCAAATTATTTTTTGATAAGATTTCTTTCCCCAAACTCTGGAAATTAAAATGTTTTATTCCCTTTCAGTTCTGCAATTTGGCTTCATTACTATCTTTGTTGCTGCCTGCCCCCTGGCCCCTCTTTTTGCTTTACTTAACAATTGGGTGGAAATTCGTTTGGATGCTCAGAAGTTTGTTTGTGAATATCGACGTCCAGTTGCAGAGCGGACCCAGGGCATTGGCATCTGGTTTCATATCCTGGAGGTTATCACACACTTTGCAGTTATTAGTAACGTGAGTTATACTGCTGTATACGGGAAGCAATCAACAGAAATTGTGCAAGCTTAGCAGCTACAGCCCTGAAATACTGCAATTGGATTACACTGAACTTACATTCAAGGTTGCTTTTATTGAGTTGAGTTTACTTATCGGTACATTGTAGTTTCCTGTTCCCAGAGCAGATGAGGATTTAAGGTTAACTCAAAATGACTCAGTTCTTTGGTGACAGAACTGGCTTACAGAGTTATTTAAATACCAAGTGGTAAAGGAAAGACACTGCAAGTTACCGATAAAACATATCATTATGGAGCAGGCTGGTTGGTTGTTGGAGAAAGGTGGAATTGGGATAGCAGGTGTCCTGGTGCATGAATGCTCTGAAGGACAGAAACACCCTGGAGAGAAATGCTTCTTGGTGTCTCTCTCTCTACAGTCAAGGAATTTTGGGATATCCTGAATGGAAATTCTAGTACTTGGTCCCAATATAGGAAGTGAGCATTAGGTTGGGAAAGGCTAGGTAAGAAGCAATGAACTAGATGCTTAATGACCTGATCTAGCATGAGGCTGTTCATGTTTCTATGACTGTTGCTGAAAGTAGAATAAGTATATATTGTGCCATGAGCAAGAAGCAAGAGTTCTGTGTCACTTACACAACGCTTAAAAAAATAAACATGTTCTTCTTTTAGGCCTTCCTGATTGCCTTCACATCTGACTTTCTTCCTCGGCTCTATTACCAGTACACCCGTGCTAGCAATCTACAGGGCTACATTGACTTCACCCTGGCCTATGCCCCTAAATCTTTTGACTTGAAGAACAATGTCACATGCAGGTGGGATCTCCTACTCTTGTAGCTGATGAGGATAGCTGTTTAAAGATGATTAGTGAGTGAATCTATTGGAACTAAATTGCTTGTTTACACTTCAAAGTAAGCTCTCTCAAAATATAATACAGTGTTGGAATTTGAATGTTTTTTGTCCTGGCTTGTTGCATATTGAGATATTTGTGTGTATAGTAGTAGTAGTAGTAGTAGTAGTAGTAGTAGTAGTATACACCAAATTAAGATTTACTCTGTAATTGCCAAACAAATGAAAATATCTAGTCCTATATTATGTATTTACTTTTTTTAAAAGCCAGAGGTCTTAACTGTGCTGCAAACATGAAAATGCAATTCTTTGGGTGACTCTGTCTTTGCTCATGATCAAGTACAGGTAATTGTCACTTAACAGCCTGTAACTTGGCAGCCATTAAAAATTACAACAGATCTCCCAAAAGCTACTTGCAACCCTGTTTTGAAGTTACAGTAACATCCCCACAGTTATGTGTCCTTACAACTGACTGCAGGGAAACTTCAGTAACCTCCCCCACCCTCCCCATCCCATTACACTGAGTCCCTGAAGACATTGGGCCTGCTTCTCACCCCACCCCATTACATATTTATCTTTTGAAGATCTCTGGATCTCATGTTGAAGAAGGAGAGCAGGGCACTCATCGTTGGACCATATGGCTGCCTCCCAAAAGCAACCACCATTTTCAGCACACCCACAGTTCCTTGTGGTTGCACTGAAATGGTGGCCACTTCCAGGAGACGACCACTTGGCCCAAGGACAACACCCATTCTGCTACTGCACAGTGCTGAGAAAAGCTGTAGTAGAACTCGAGAGATCTTCAAAAGGTAAATGCTTGATGGAAGACAGGGAGTGGGAAGGAGGCTCAAGCTCTGCGGGGCCCTGTGGGGAGAAAGATACCTGCAGGGATCTGATGTGTAGGGAAAGTTGTCCAAGAGGAAGTGGATCACAGGGTGTTCCAGGGAGTGGGGGAGGCCTTGGGAGGGCTAGGACAGGCAGGCCTACTGCATCCCTGTTCTGTTACTGTCATAGGTCAAGGACTACCTGTAACAGGAAATATATACCTTAGGGTATATTAATTCCTAGATTAGCAGACAGAACATACTGCACTAAATTTCACTTGGGGTAGTTCAAATAAAGATAATTTGTGAACATAGAAAGTAGCACCAAGAGATATGAGAAATTAACCTGGAAAACTTGTGATTGCTAACCTAATCACTGTATTGTTATTTTGCATGAATTTTGAAACTCTTATCTCTGCAGGTACCGAGCCTATAGAGAACAAAACGGCAGGTATTCACTACCTTATTGGAATCTACTGGCAATCCAACTTGGCTTCATCATTGTATTTGAGGTACACTGCATTTCAATATACTATTTCCCATATACCTGTTTCTTAGAGACCTTAGACTGGCCATTGCAAAATTTAGCACATTTAAGAATCATATTTGTAGTATTGTTTCTTCCTTGTGTTAGCATTAGTATGTTAAAATGAGTCATGCTGCATACTTTAGATTGCTTAAAGGAAACTTGTGCTGTTCTGAAATTAAATATATTATTTGGACATAAAACACATCAAAATTATGGTACAAATTATGTATTGGAAAGCATGTAGCACTAAAATTTAGTTCTAGTAATAAAAATAGATTATTCAATACTATAAATTCTGGAAGGAAAATTGATGATATGGAGAATGCACATCCACCGTATCATATATTCACATTAAAATGAACCATCACCAAAAATTGCCAAACCAATAAGTAAACAGGCAAACCAAAGCTCACAAACAATTATTTTCTAAGGAGACTTATCAATTTTCTTAATGGAAAATCATAACCTTTCTACAGAATACCATATCTAATTGGAGCCATCAGAATTCTATACTTATTTCCATTTATTTTCTGTTGCCTGCTGCCTAATCACAATAAATTCCTCTGATTTACTTTCTTTTATTTCTTTTCTTTTCATAGCATGTAGTTTTCTTCATTGCACGTATGATTGATATGATGGTACCCGACATCCCAGAAGCAGTGGCAATAAAAGTAAAGCGAGAACAGTATCTTGCTAAACAAGCCCTGGCTGAGAATAAGGTAAATCCTCCATTATTAAGAAAATGAAGACCCTTTCTTTGAAAGAGGACACAAATTGCTTAAGATCATTGTGCTTCTATGGGTAATTGATTTAAAATGGTTTATGTGAACCTTCACATTTTGATTGATGAAAATTTCCCACTATTTTGTAACAATACATATATTTCTTTACCATTACTGCCATGGCTTATTTTTAATTAAATTTTAATAATTATATGGCAATCAAGAGGTTTGGGTTTTATAGTTGTTATAATATCCATGTTATTACTCTGTAATTTTAAAACCACTTTTATGTCTTTTAAAGATAGGTTATTCCTAATGTTATATAGTTTATGTTGCTTTTTTGTCTTATCTTTTGGTTGAAGGCTGAAATAAAGATAGATACACTAATAAAAATTAGGACTTCAATTCCTTTTCATCGTGGCCCATTTCGCTTCCCTTCCTCAATAAAATAACTTTGCAGTCTACGAAAGACTTTCATTTTCTTCTCCCCTTCAGATTACTCCTGACACAGGCCTTAATTACATTTTCATAGAAAATTGCCCCACAAAAATCCATAGATTAATAGAGCTATAAAGGACCTTTGAGGTCTTCTACTCCAACCTACTGCCCAAGGCAGGAGTATGACCCTAGACAAATGGTTTGACCAATCTTTTCTTGAAAACCTCCAGCAATGGAACACCACAGCTCCAGGAGGCAAGCTGTTCTCCCCATCAAGAAATTCCTCATTTCCAGGATATTAACCATTCAAGCACACTAGCCATCAAATGTGTTAGTTTATCTCAAAGTTGAATCAACCTTCATTCTTTAGAATATACTCGCTAGTTGTACAACTTTGTCGACCCAAAATATTTGCATATATTAAGCCATGAAACATCCAGCATTCATTTTGGTGAGAGCTCTTTTTGCATTTTCTGGAATGGCAGAAACTTTTAGGGAATAATTTGGTTATGGGCCTTGTTAAAATATTTTGTCCAATAGAATCCACTTTCCCACAACCAGATGCTGTATTAATGTTTCGAATAGAAAATGCAAAGCCTGGCACACTCGTTTACACTTCTGTACTAAGGATAACCATCCTTACTTTCTGTCTGCTTTTACTGAATTACCAGAGCTCCTCCTTGAGGACATGGGCAGTCTACAAAAAAACAAAAAAACAAAAAAATGTTGTTAGGATACCTTATATTTTATGTTGTCACACAAATATATATATATATAGGTCTAGGTCTGTTCGGGTCTTTTCCCGTGTAAGTTTGAGAATATCTAATATCACGGGAAAAGACCT
>JANHFJ010008724.1:20454-32561 GCA_032468195.1 Cerberus rynchops
CATTTTTGCATGTTTGCTTTCAAAAATGCACAAATATTTTTGCTGATTCCAAAGTTTTCCAGACAGGCATTAATCCAACTCTGGGGTAGTGAGTCAAATGCCTTTTTGTAATCTATCCATGCCATATTCAAATTCATTTTTCTTCATCTTGCATTTTTTAGTATCATTTTGTCAATGAGCAGCTGATCTTTTGTTCATCTTGATTTTTTATAGTTTCTTTTTTGTTCTACTGGATACAGGATGTTTTCTATCAGATCATTGAACATTGAATTTGCCAGTACTCTTGTAAAAAGTTTGAATGTTGTTGGTAGACAAGTAATTGGGTGATAGTTGCTTGGTTCTGTGCCCTTTTCTGGATCTTTCATTATCAAATATGTTCGGCCAGCTGTTAACCATTCTTTGCTTGTTGCATTTTGAAGCATTTCATCAAATTGGGTGGCCATGTGGTGATGGAGGCTGGTCAGGTGTTTTAGCCAGTATCCATGCAGTTCATCCAGGCCAGGTGCACTCCAGTTCTTAACCTTCTTTGCTTGTTTTGCAACCATGTCAGTTGTTATTTTAATATTTTCCATTTTGTTTCGTGTTGTTTGTTGTTGAATATTTTTGATCCAGGAGGCACTTTTGTTGTATTCCACTGGGTTTTCCCACAGTTCTTTCCAGAAGTTCAAACTTTTTTTTTTACATGGGTGAACATTAGTTTGGACTTGATTTTTATCAAGGGACCGGTAGAAGAGGTGTTGGTTTTTTCTGAACTGGACATTTTCACGATACTGTTTTATTCGTCCTTCGTATCTTTCAATTTTCTTTGCTGTTGCTATTACACATTGTTTTAGTTCTATTATTTAGTTCTATTATTATTATTATTAATAATAATAATAGTAATAAATTATTTTCTTTTACAAAGCCTCTAAGAAAAAGTATCTAAGGAAATTCAATAGTCATGCATGTTCATGAACTAGAAACTATTTTTTTAAAAAAAGAAGAAGTAAAAAGGAACACTCTTCCCTTTTGCAATGGGAGTGCATTTTAATTGATTTTAAAGCATCCTGGAATTGCAAATGAGAAATTTAAATTTGCCATAAATCAAACTTTTCAGTAAAGTCAAGTCTGGATCGCAAAAAGCAATGTTTTTAAACCAGGGGTGTCAAATTCAAGGCCTGAGGGCCGAATCCGGCCCACGGGGTGCTTAGATCTGGCCTGCATGGCTGGCCTGGAAATAGCAAAGGACCAGCCCGTGGTGCCTCTGCTAGTAAAAATGATGTGGGTCTGGCCTCCAGAGTGCTGCACGAAGCCTTCCAGGACCAAAACAGGGCCTCAGAGGTGCTGCAGGAAGCCTTCCAGGTCCACAATGGGGTCTTCTGATTGCTCCAGAGGCCATCCTTGACTCAGAAGGTTATAAAAGGGAAGAAAAGCAAAATATTTTACCTTTCAGGCTTGCGGGATTATGCTACTATAGCCCATGTCAATAATTTATAGTTCAAGTCTTCCTATGGAGTCACTTTCTTCATCTGGTTTCTCTTTCATAAGGTGATCAAGTAGATCAAGTAAGTATTAAAAAAACAAAATCACAGAAATGTACACCTCTTTATTTTTATAAGTGTATAAAATCATTTGTGTGGAGGTGTGGTGCCGTGTCATGCCCACCATCACCACATCCACCTTGGCCATGCTCAGTCCCCACCAGCCCTCCAAGGTTAAACAAAACCCTGATGCAGCCCTCAGTGAAATTGAGTTTGACACCCCTGCTTTAAACCAGTATCTTCAAGGTCAATAGAAAGAAGTATTAAAATTTATTCAATAACTATTTAATAAATTGTGGAATTTGCTGTTATCCTAAGTGGAAATTTTTATAAATAAATATTTTTATTTACTTATAAAAATATACAGGCTGCCCATCTTACCCCAAGGTAAATCTGGTCAGCTTACAATGCTAAAAATGCTACTAATAATTTAATACAAAGCATAAAAATAAAAATACAACAGCTAAAACATGGGGAGGGAGAGAATAGGATGAGCAGGGGGAAGCTGGTATCTAATATTACTCTATCAGCCACCTCCAACATGAAGCCCATCTTTTAGAGTCCCAAACCAACTGGCAGAGTCAAGTCTTTAGGATCTTATGGAAGATCAGGAGGGATGAAGCAGATCCAGTTAGCATTTTAAAAAGAGACTGAGACAAATCCATAAAAGATAGTAATATTCATGGTGGTAAATACTGGTATCTATGCATTTTTCTCTGGAAGCACATAACTTAAACACCAACTGCAAGGAGCAATGCAGGAAAAATCCTACTGCCTTGCTCTTTTTAAAATCAAGATCACATGAAGAGTATAATGCAAGACCACACTTGCAATATTGTACCCAGTTTTGGTCACCACAATATAAAAAAGAGGTTCAGGACTCTAGAAAGAGTGAAGAGAACAGCAGCAAAGATGATTAGGGGCCCAAATGATTCATATGAAGAATAGTTGCAGGAATTAGGTATGTCTAGTTTAATGAAAAGAAGGACTGGGGTGACATGATAGCAGTGTTCCAATAATTAAGGGTTATCACAAAGTAGAGGGAGTCAACCTATCTTTCAAAGCATGTGACTGTAGAACAAGAAGCAATGGATAGAAACTAATTAAGGAAAGACCCAGTTTAGAACTAAAGATAAATTTCCTGACAGTTAGAACAATTAATCAATGCAATGATTTGCCTTCAGAAGTTCTGGATTCTCCATCACTAAAGGTTTTTAAGAAGAGTTTGGACAACTGTTCGTCTGAAATAGTATACGGACTCCTGCTTGAGCAGGAAGTTAGATTAGAAGACCTCCAAGGTCCCCTCCAATTCTGTTATTCTGTTATTTTTATGATTCCCTAATCTATCAGGTTAGACACTGAATGACACAAAAAGGTTAAACTAGATGGCTTTTTGCAATGTTTTGTTTTTGCAATGTTTTGTTTTTTTATGTTACAGTAAGGAAGATAAAATCACTGTCATATGTGATCAGTTGTCCTTGCCAGGGAATGCAGATTCTGAGAAACTGTTGATAGGAAAAGAATAATAATATCCAGTCTATTAATGGTTAGAAAGTTTATTGCTCTTCTCAGGAAGCAATGCATGCTGCAGACCATAGCTTCTAAAAATAAAGGAGTCAGTGAGAAGATTATGGATTTAGGAAATTTACTGGTGTCATAGTTGAAAATGGTTGAAGTTACCATTCAGGTAATAGAATATTTGTTCCTTCTACAGACTGAAGTAATATAGTTATTCTGAAAATGGCCTGGTGCTTCCAGAAGTTAATTTTCAACAACGAAGAGTTCTATGGTATTCTGGATATATATCTTTTTATACACACATCCATACAGATCTTTTTCACACAAACTACTTTTAGTTTAGAGATTAAATAAAAAGAAGCTGATAATTCCAAAAAATCAGTTTCCTATCATCAGGAAAAAAATGTTTTAGCATTCTCCAGAACGTTTCATTTCATCACAGTTGGGGTGTACACACTTAATGGTTGTAACCACACTGCAAATTTCTTGGAAGGGGATTGTATTGAAACTTGTCTTATTTATTTACCAGCTGTTGCATTTTATCGTGTCCTCAAAGTTTGCAAATATCTAACATTTAGAGCAAAGAGGGCTGTTATATTTGCAAACATATTTATTTTATTTGAATAACTGACTCTGTTTTTTAAAAGTATTCATATGTTTTTGAATTTCTGGGAGAAACCTGCTTGTGATTCAACCATATTCTGTATGTCTGAGTTGTAAATTAGAGTTTATATGGAAAACAGAGTAAGAGGAAATAACTTTTTTGTAATTTCACACTATATAATTACTTGGATGAAAATGGTTTGATTTTGTTTCTAATCAAAGAGCTGGTGATAGTTTATTGAAGGTTCTACAATTCAATCACAATGCTAACCAACAAAATAAGTGAATATTGAATCACAGGAAAATTGGGCACAACACAAAAAGTCCTTTGATGGAGAAGGGTAACTTATAAATTACAGAGAAGTTAACATATTCTTAATGACTATGATTTGAATCAAAGTATCAAAATCTTTAAAAATGTGTTGACTTTTGGATTCTCAATACTCAATCTCTTATGCTGTGATGTCACAGCCTACCTTATAGTGAATGCTTCAAGGATTGATAATGTAACTCTTGGAAGTTTTCTTTTTGGAATGAGATCTATCCTCTTGGTGTAAAACTTTGCCGAATTATAGAGTCTGATGCTCTGAATCCAAGAAACTCTAATATCAGTTTTAAGTTCTAGGATCCAATCATTAGGATCAAAGATGTCAAAAAAACCAGACTCATAAATTGATTTAGAATTAAATTGTAACAAGCCATGTCCTGCTTTAAATAAATTGTCTGATATAGTGACAATGGCCCACAAGGAAAAACAGAGTTATTCAGTAAAGTAATCTGGAAATGCTGCAAGTATCCACTAAAAACAGATTGTTTGTCTGTAAGCAGATAAGACCACCGAATTCTGTTATATGAGCAAGTTTATTATTTTAATTAGTATATTTCTGAAAGGAAACCTTCAGAGCCATACACTACCCCAAAATTTAAAAAACATTAAAATACCTGTTAATAAAATAATAAAAATAAGAAATAATTACAAATTAAGTAAAAACTAAATAGATATAAAACAAAATCAAGACTATTTCAGTAAAAACTATTGCTCCACACTGTAAGAAAGGCTTTTCTTGTGACTGTCTGGATACATGCAGAAAACCATGAAGTATAGAGTTCAAGAAATATAAATGAAATATAAACAATAAATAATTATTTGGAAGCCTGTTAATGCTACCTATCTGATCAAGTTAAACCTGTATTTCTATAAGAATTAAATACAATTATTACTGTAATATACAGGTAGTCCTCTACTTACAACATTGCTTAGTGACCATTGAAAGTTACAAAGGCAATGAAAAAAGTGACTTATCGCCATTTTTTACACTTATGACCATTGCAGCATCCCCATGCTCATATGATTTACATTTGCTTGACAACTGACTCACATGTATGACGGTTACAGTGTTCGGGGTCATGTGATCACCTTTTGCAATCTTCTGACAAACGAAGTCAATGGGAAAATCAGATTTACTTAACAACTGTTACTAATTTAACAAATGCAGTGATACATTTAACAAATATGGTGAGAAAAGTCATAAAATGGGGTGAAACACACTTAACAAATTTCTCATTTAGGAACGTAAATTTTGGGCTCAATTGTGGTCATAAATTGAGGACTACCTGTATGCATAATTTTATGGATTTGGACTCATTTTAAACATTTCATCAAATTTAATAGAGGGGGAATCAAACTTACCCCTGTTGGCTTATATATTATGTTGTCCCCACTAAATCGTTCTGGTTTGGAAACAGACCTAAGGATTAAAATTATTTTGTTCTTACTATTCTAAGATATGAAATAAGAAAATAAATACTGGAATAGCAGCACATCTTTAATCATTGGCTCAACTCAGATATCATGCTAAATTATCATTTATTTTAGCCATTATTTATTAGCGAAGACAAAAACAAAACTGTTTGGATTTAATTGATTTTTTTTTGCCCTGCACAAGGATATATTTATTCAAACAATGCATCCTAATTTGATTGTCATTCTAAGTGCTAGCTACAATGAACAGACCAGCAAATAGTTTAACACTCTGGTTTTCTATCTGAAAACATAGCAATGGCATGTAGACTTATATACTGCTTCATAGTGCTTTACAGCCTTCTGTAAGTGATTTACAGAGCCAGCATATTATCCCCAACAATATGGGTCTTCGTTTTACTGTTCTCGGAAGGATGGAAGGCTGAGTCAACCTTGAGCTGGTCAGAATCAAACTCTTGCAGTGAGCAGTAAGTTAGCCTGAGTACTGCATTTTAATCACTGTACCACCATGCCACTACAAACATAGGAGCTTCTCAATTTCTATAAGTGTCTACTCCCTAGGCTGAGTTCCCAAGGTTGAATGTGTATAAGCAAGATACAAATAACAGCAATAGGGCTGCTGTTTTATGGAGAGAGTAGTTTCAAAACCAAATTTGAAAATAATATTTTTTTAAAATAGCTTTCATACCATTGTTAAATAAAGGATGCAAATGTAAAACTTTTTGGAATCATGTGTTAATTCATAAGGATAAAAGTTACTTTTTCAGTTACTAATATAGTGTTATTTAACCTATTGCAATTACTTCTTACATTAAAAAATCTTACCCAAATGCAGCTAGGAAGACACAGTCATCATGCAAAACATTTGCTACTTTTTCAAAGTTCCTGTAATTATCAGAGTCTTTTTGTTCAAAATAGCCAATAATGTTTCTTTTATTGCGCTGTAACACATAAAACATACATAATAATATTCTAACTCATTTTTTGAAGAAATTAATATTTTCATGAATTCTATAGTTCTTTAAACAGAACAGATGATGTCTATTAGAATCAAATGTAATATTACCGTAAAATCATAGTCCAGGATCTCACCCTTGCAACAAAGAAAAAAATGTGCAAAGAATCTTGAAGGTATTAATCTTATTAATAATAGTAATTCTATCCATTTTGATTAAAAACCTGTATTTTCATCAAAATAATGTTTTACATGTGCCTGTATAGAAGATATCACCTATTTCCATTTATGAAGAAAAAGAGTGACTACAACAGTAGATAAATGTCTATCCAAATATACTCTTGGGCTTGAAACACACATAAACTTCAAGATTCTCTGCATATCTATTCTCATTTATATGAGCCCATGATAGATTATAATGACTGCTTGTAAGGCATATTTAATACTCCTTTTATTTCTTCCCCATGGGAGAGGAGGTAAGATTGGATAGACAAGGAGTGATTGACTCAAGGTTATTTTTGATTGCTGATGGTAGACTTAAATCTGGCTCATCTCTGTCTTAATCCAGTCCCTTGTCCAATTTGGGTGGTGGCTATCCACATCCATGACTATAATCATTTGAAAAATTTAGCACTACAAATTATATGACTAATAAATTTGCTTTCATGCCAATATAGATCACATAACTAAAATTATCCTACAATATTTGCAATGCTACCAAGGAAGATATTAAAATTAACATTAATTTAAAAATATAAAAAATACTTAAAATATTATAATAGTGGTTATAAGACTTCTGAACAGTCTTTACTAAATGAGAAAAAAAGTGTAACTTGCTAAGCAGCTAACATGGATTTTCCAATTTATATATGGCAATCAACATATACTTATATACAAACAAACTCACATCAAGAGAGTTAATTTCTTCCAAGCTTAGTACTTCTCTAATTGGATTGCTTTTCTGCTGCCGGATATAATCTGCTATTGCTGTCACTGATCTCTGACCTCGATACTCTCTCTTCATCATCATTCCATTCCGGAACAACTTCAAGGTTGGGTATTTACTTATCCTATACCTCTGAGCTATGTCAGCTGAAAAACAATTACAAAGTTTTTGAAAACATGTACATTCAAGTGTTATATGGTTTGTATTTCTTTAATTTATATACAATTTAGAAGGAATCAAAATTATATTTCCCATCTTTTAAGAAAGATAACAGCAGTAGATCATTCCTATTTTTAATTGTTTGCTTGAACAGTAAACAAAATAATGGTTAATAAAATGTTCTCAAAACATACCTCCAGGCATTGATCCCAATACCAAAATAATAATACACTTTTTGCCAATTATAGAAAAAGAAGACTTGTGAGTAGTTCTTGGTGTTCTCTGAGCTTGGTTGTTTTCTTACAGATGTTTCATTACTCAAACAAATCATCAATGCTAGCCTTGTGTTCTAAAGTAGCACATACAAAAGATGCTACTTGGAATTCCTCCTGATGCATCAAAAGTATTTTGAGACAACCCGATGATAGTTAGCTCCAGTCTTCTTATAAGACCACTGATAAGGTATTAAGAAACAGTTAAAGGTTTTACTTATTTGACAAAGAATGATGATAAAATTCATTGGATAAAGAACTCCTTCAGTGTTTCCAATGATCTTTTCTCCTGTGACCACTTCTGATCTTATTTTTCCCACTGTGGTCCCTCAAGGCGCCATTACCAAATACAGATAAGGGACAGTAACTGCTGTTTTTTTCTAATGTCAACAAGGTAGTATGTCTCTCAAAACGACTATCCATTTTTTTTCTTCCTTTCTTAGTTGCCAGATTTATTGTGGGGGAGGGGAGGAAGAAGACTTATGGAATACAGAATGTTTTCCTCCAATGTGCCAGACATAACAACAACAAGGGTCCTGAGAACTAAGGCCAGATCAATGTGCCCTAGTAACAGCAGAAGGGAGTGCTGAGAAGTTCATCACCTGCTTGGTTGGCTAACATGATCTGTGACACAAGAGAGGTGGCCAGTATCTACTCTTGAATTATATCAAAAATGCAGGAATTATTCAGTGTTGGTTTCATCTTTGACCATGCTGATATAATTTACCCAATAAATTGGATTTTTGAGGACGCCAAAGTCTTGAATTGATTGGGAGCATTACTTGGAACCATGATATTAAACTCACACCACTTAAACTCATCAAAACTCCAGGGCTCCTGAGCCCCAACCCTCCACCCAGTCACTTCAGGGAGGGAAATCCTCAGAAATAGATGGCTGAGGAAAAGAGAAAGGAGGCTGCTGGCAAGCCAGTGGAAGAGCTAGTGACGATGCAAGCGGGAGCTCAAGCGAGTGAGGAAACCCAACCCAACAGAGGTACAGGAAGAGGCAGGGATCAGGGGAAGCCCCTCCTCATGACAGATGAATTCTGATGGACGAAAGTCCCCGGAGCAGTGCAAGTCAAGCTCTCCATGACACCCATGTACATGAGGACCCAACATGCAGTGAAGGGAAAGGAGAACGGTAGACTGGGATGAGCCAAGAGAGTAGAAATACTTGACCACACTTCAGAGCTTTTTGGTAGAGTAGCTGAGGGAACCTTTTAAATTGTTTTAAATTAGTTTTAAATTTTAATTGTTTTAATTTTTAACTGTTTCTATTTGAATTGGTTTTAATTCAATTGGGCAGCCACTGTATTTATTTAATATTTTAATTTGGTTTTAAATTGTTACATATCTGTGTTTTTAATAGGCTGTACACCGCCTCGAGTCCTTCAGGAGGGAGATGGTATAGAAATCAAATAAACATAAACATAAACATTTCAACTGCACAGGCATCAGGGGTGTGGAACCTCTGTACCATCTGAAGGTAATGGAGGCCTCTGTACCATCTGAAGATAATGGAGGAAGGGATCTACCAATCTGCTTAGCTACTTCTGGGACAACGGAACCTGAGTTCCGAATTCCCCTTTCAGATACTGCCTCACCAGCCCAAAGTTTCAACTGACGATGGAAGGGAGAAGCTGGGAGTGAGACACTCCAGCACAGCAGGAAGCAGAGGGGACAAGCCCCTGAAAACCCCCCAATCCTCACTAGTGGCAGAGGCAGTGACCAGGGCAAATCCTGCCCCCATTCTCGGCCCCCAGAAACCACTAGGATCAACCAGCCCAGCTAGGCAGCCACTGCAGCCTCTCCCCCATGGCCCAAATAGTATCAGGCTCCTTTCCCCACCTGACATTTGGGTGGGGACCCAGGATACTGATTACCCCTCCCCCCATACATACACTACATGAAACCTTCCCCCTGGCCATCATATTTGACGGAAACCCTGACTTGCTGGCAATCCTCCTTGATAACATCCTTGTGTACCTAAAACACTACTGTTTGGCCTACCTGGAGATTGATGGTGAGTGTGGTGATAACTGCCAAGCTCGAGAGGGAAGCAGCAGAATGGGTGGATATCCTCCACTATGAGGCCACTCCTGAGCTGAGAGATGCTGGAAGATTCCTAGGGGAGCTCAGGATCGAAGACAAGGCAAAAACCCAACAGGTGGAGGAGGAGATACGGGAATTAAAGCAGAGGGAATGGTCAGTGAAGAAATACCTTCAAGAATTCTGGAGGGTCACAGGGAGGCTACAACACTGGCCAAAATAGATGCTTGTTTACCACTTCAAAAAGGGTCTCAAGCGGGGGCTACATCAGGCTTGTGCATATTGAGACCTTCCCGATTGCCTACAAGAATGGTAAGAGCCATGGCGGCACTGGATGTGGAACTGCAGGCCAAGGAGCTACACTAAAGCGAGGACACGAAAGAGCCAAGAGAGCCGACCGGCCAGGAAGCAATCAGCCTCAGCTATGCCCACCAGCCTTCCCATAAGACCAACTCAGGGACCCATCCAGTGCTTCCATTGCTGTCAGCTGTGACATCAAGCAGATGAATGTTGGCAGTTACAGCCAAATCAAAAGCAGGACTGATGGCGCTGGCAAACCCAAAAAATAAAAAATCACCACAGAAGCCAATAGAGAAGTCCAGCTTGGCTCACCAGACTGTTGAGGGAGTCACCTGGGGGAGAGGAAACTTTGGCCGAAGGAGACCAGTCACTCGCCTCGTACGACAGCGAGGATGAGAGAGAAAGAGACCTGATGGTGAGTAGATCCATCTGCCCTTTTGCGATTCTCGTGAGAATCGTGGCACCCAGATTGGGAGCTTAGGGGGGTTTGAGGACTTAATAGACTCAGGCTGCGCCTGATGTTTAATAAGCCTACCTTCAGCGCTGAGACTGGGAATCCGGGTGAGGAGGCTATCAGGGCCATGAGGTATGAACAAGATGATGTCTCACTAATAGGAGGGGGTCCCGGAAACCCATTTGACTGAGCCCATGAAGCTAGAGATGGATCAACACTGAAGATGATCTGGTTTATGATCATCCTGAAAATGACAGAAGTTGTGATCCTGGGACTTGCCTACCTGAACAAGTGAGGCCGGCCGATATAGTGGGAAGGAAGAAACAGTAAACTGAGGTTTGGAAGAGGTCCCTTCCCTCTCCAATGACCAAGACATGCAAACCTTTCTATCGAGGATGGGAGCCAAGCCCCCTGAACACTCATGCCCTGAGTCCAATTGGCTGCCTGGTACTAAACCATCCCCAGGGAATACCAGGAATACCAGCAGAGGTGTTCAGGGAGTACAGTGTGCTACCCCATCATCGGCCCATGGACTGTGCAACTGAGATCCTGCCAGGGGCAAAACTACCCAAGCCCAAGGTATACTCCATGACCCCCAAGGAGATGAAAGAGTTGAGAATATACATACACGTACTATAGGCAGAATCCAATCAATCAACAATTATGGCAGGGAAAAACACACGGGGAGTGAGAAACACCCTCACAGGGCCTCTGCTATAATACAGACTTATTCAGGCTGCTGCAATACACCTCCAAAGCTGGAGGTGATTAAACCGATCATCTCCTCCAGGAAACTGGCAGCCCCAGTCACAACCCAGGAACAAGCCAAAATAAAAATCCAACTAGCTGATGATTTAAAGGGCACCTTGAAGGCAGCTTTGGAGGAGGATAGGTGGTTCTGAAAACCACAAGGGAAATATACAATGCAAGATGGTCTAGCTTGGGTGGAAGCCAAACTATATGTCCTGCGAAGCCAATGATTAATGGTTCAACAAAAAAGCTATGATTTAAAAATGGCAGGGCATTTTGGTTTTGTAAAAACCCTGCGCTTAATCAAGTGGAAATTTTATGGCTGTCGCTGAAAAAGGACATAGAGGCCTGCATGGCTAGTTGCCCCATTTGTGCCTTTGCCAAGAGACAACCAGGGAAAATACCAGGGCTTCTCCAGCCACTAGCAGTACTTAAAGCCCCATGGATAGATATACAGTCAGGTCCATAAATATTGGGACATCAACACAATTCTAACATTTTTAGCTCTATACACCACCACAACGGATTTGAAATGAAATGAACAAGATGTGCTTTAACTGCAGACTGCCAGCTTTAATTTGAGGGTGAATGGTGTAGGAATTACAACAGTTTGCATACGTGCCCCCCATTTGTTAAGGGACCAAAAGTAATGGGACAGAATAATAATCATAAATCAAACTTTCACTTTTTAATACTTGGTTGCAAATCCTTTGCAGTCAATTACAGCCTGAAGTCTGGAACGCATAGACATCACCAGACGCTGGGTTTCATCCCTGGTGATGCTCTGCCAGGCCTCTACTGCAACTGTCTTCAGTTCCT
>JANHFJ010008730.1:174628-186885 GCA_032468195.1 Cerberus rynchops
ATGGAAATGAAATGTTATACCGGTTTTATTGTATCCTTTGTGCAAGTTATATTGGAAAAATAAAAAATGCTTCTATTTAACAAAAAAAGGTTACTCACTGCTATTGGATGATTAAAAGCCACTTGAACCTAAACTGGTTTGTTATCTGATTAGCTGATCCTGCCAGTTTTTCTAGTTTCTTTGCCACAAGCCATAGTGCTGCCTCTCTGAGCATAAGTAGTCTGATCCACTGCAGAAGGCTTCCTAAATTTTAACCCTTCACAGAGATGGGAAAATACCCAGTAGCACACAACAGGATTTTACTGTTCCTTGGATAGTGGTGCAAGGAAGTTTTATCCGTAGACTTTCATGGAAAGTGAAGCCTTCGAGTAGCTCTTCCATTTGCCCTCAAAAGATTCCTTTAACAAATGCCGTAGCAAACGACGAATATTTATTGTTTTTACAGAGCAATACAGGTACATGTGTACATCATGCTTTACAGAATGGCAGTAAAAAACAGCATGTAATCCAATGTTTAATAGATGCTGGAGGCTCTAGTAACAAAGAAATGCACCAGATGATACCACATTTGTTTCTGTACCCTTTGCAATTGTGCTTGACTACATCTCTCTCCTTTTTTTCTCTTTTGGGCCTGTACGTGTGGATTTACTTCAATTACAGAATTGGCACAAAAGACTGACCGGAAGGCCTCGGACCGCCAAAGAGCTCTGGAGCTGCATCTTTAATGACTCAACATCCCCTTTTTGTGCTGTGAAGTTGTCTTCAACTTTGCTGATTATAACTCCGAAAATAACTTGTTGGAACACGAGTTTTATTAACTGTCGTTACACTGCACTTTTCTAACAGGCAGGAAATTCTGCCACGACAATCCAATCCTTTTTCCACAGAAAATTGCTCTGTTGTCATTTTTTTCCCCCCAGTGCCAAATTATAGTGTCTCTTCAGATTTGCTCACCTGTATTGCCACTCTCGGTTGCTTGTTCTCTGGCAAGTCTACATGTTGCTGAGCCTAACGTCGTTCCACACATCCTGAGGGTCCTTTGGGCCACTTCTCGGAACTCCGCCTTGCGATAACCTGAAAGGCAATAAAAGTCACACTCTTTTGTCTGGCGATCCCGCAGTTTTGTGCAATTGCGCAAAGTGTTTGGTGAACGCTCTAGATAAGATGCTGGCTTCGATAGCTGCAACTTGGCAGCAAGTGGACACATATGTTGACGGTTTTCCTATATTTCTTGGTATTTGCACGGTGGTGGATAACCTAGGTTGAGGTCTGTTTTGTTACATGAGTATGACGCATCTGCCGACACAAAATTCAGCTTTACAGATCGCCTTTACTTCAAAACTGACATCGCCTTAAAGGAATTTGCAGAGCTTTTCATCACCAGGCTGTTATTTTTGTTGTTGCTGCTTGAAGATGATGTTTAAAACATGTTCAGTTTATCTGCAAAGAGAGCCATTCACATTGCCTTCTTGTTAGGAAGAACTCAGTTTACTAGGAGATTTAAGCAACTGGGAGATTTAAGCTGTTCTCTTGAATCAAATACACAGAGGATTGGTTAGCCTAATCTCTAAATCTAAAAGGGCCTTCATTAATAATTAATAATAATAATAATAATGGTGGAGAATGTCACCATTTCCTAACGTCTCAAGACACAAGTTAATTTAAGGTGATGGAAGAGTCACTGAATCAAATCACACTTTTAGCCCTACCAGAGATGGCTTGCAATGGTGGTCTCTCTTTTTCAGCAGACTTTCTGAGAAAGCCCCTCTGTGTACATCAGGGCAGCTGTTTTTTTATTTTTGGTTGTTTAATGACAACATAAAAACCGGCTGCAGAAACTGACCGAAGAAAAACTGGTTATTGATGTGCATCGGCCCCTGCCAGAATAATTTGGGGGAAGGGCCATGGGGTGGAGGGAAGAGATGAACCAATTTCTGCTGTTCACAAACTGTTTTGAGAATAATGGCTTTATGCTTTTGTACTCTGAAGCTAGCTTTTATTTAGTCTTGTGTGATGGAAGGCATTTTGTCAGGGAAGACATCCGCTAAAATTGGAGGAAAAACTGAACATGTAAATCCGTGTCAGGGCACACCCTGTAAGTTCACTACAAAACGTTCTTTTTTTCCACGCCCCCAATCATATATCACATGTTTAAACAAAATTCAAGAATTGTGTTTAAGTTATTTAAGGGTTGATTGGTTTAGAAAGGAGAGGAAAATTTCCTTCCCCTCCCTCTTTATTTTTATTTTATCCTAAACAATGATACAATAAATGAATGAAAAGACTTCTGGAGTTTAGTCCTCTTATCATTCCATATAACAATATATTCAATTAGTTCATTTATTACTCCTTCAAAATTTTGTTTTTACAAGTGAGAATTCCTGCTGGACCTCAAGCAAAACCTTAAAAAAACAAACAATGCCTATTTAATCATCTGTAATGCGGGAATTGTATTCACTTCCAAAGATTCACTTGCTTTGTGAAGGCATCTTGTTCTCTTGTGGCTCTGATTAGAATTCCTTCTTACATTTTGTCTTATTTGAGCGTAGCATTTGGCAAGCCGTTTGAGCCCCACGGCACCTCCGCACCAGAGGGCCCTCATTCCATTGATCTGAGCACAGCAGCTTAATAGGTTTCATCGCTATTCATCTAGCAAAATCCGTTTTGATTCTTTGCTTTTCTGTACTTGTTCGGTTTCTGTATGTCATCAGAGATTAACCATGCACACATCGCCCACATAGGATGCTGCGCATAAGAATCAAATTATCCCCATTCTCATTCTAGCACAGGGGTCTCCAACCTTGGCAACTTTTAAGACTTGTGGACTTCAACTCCCAGAATTCCTCAGCCACAAGTCCACAAGTCTTAAAAGTTGCCAAGATTGGAGATCCCTGCGCTAGAATGAGAATGGGGATAATTTGTTCTACTGCACATTAAATCAGTTGCCTTTATTTATTTTTGAAAAGTATCAGTGCTGGGCTGCCTGTTCTGTGCCATTGGCAAAATAATTCTGCTGCGTATTTATATTTCAAACATATTCATGTTTTATATTTCGAAAAATAAATGTGATGACCAGATGGGGCAAATCTGCGGGATTCTGCATTTGAAGTATGATTTTTTTTGCTTGCCACGGGAAGAACTGGAAAAGACAATTCCTTCCTGCAGATACGTATATGCTGACATGCTTTTAAATTGTACAGATTTCAAGAACCAACTGTTAAAAAAAAGAGAAAGCTGAATTAGGTGCTGTCTACCCATTAGCTACTTATATAGGCAGTCCTTAACTTACAACCACAACGGAGCACAAGATTTCTTGTCGCCAAGTGAGACGTTCCTTCAGTGAGTTTTACCCCCATTTTGTGACCTTTCTTGCCACCGTTTGTTAAATGTAAATCAGTGCAGTTAAATGAATCTGGCTTTCCCCATGGACTTTGCTTGGCAGAAAGGTTAGAAAAGGGGATCATGTGACCTTGGGATTCTGCAACCAGTTGCCAAGCATCTGACCTGGGGGGTGGGGGAGAGAATGCTGCCATGGTTGTAAGTATGAAAAACGGTCACAAGTTGCTTTTTTCAGTGCCGTTGTAACTTCAAACAGTCACTAAATGAATTGTAAGTCGAGGCCTACCTCTACCGCTGACTCCAAGGGATTTATTTATACTCAGGGTTAACGTTTGTAATAAATAGCTCTATTTTTATTGTGCATGTAAACTCTACGAAAGGGATAATACATGGCTATTTTCTCTCTAGCTTCAAATGGTAGATTTGGGGGAGGGGAGACAATAATGTTCAATGCAACTTGCAGAAGGGGATCCCGAGCTCCCCTTAATCGTCTGTGTAAGAGACGAGGTCTTCTTACGTCGGTCTCTACTGCGATTGGATCTAAAACAACATAACAGACACCCGTCATCAACAAGAGCCCAGTGGGGAGAGGACTGCTTCAGATACCTAGGCGTCTACATCTCGCAGAACCTGACATGGACCCGACACATCGACACCATGGTGAGAAAGGCCCGGCAACGCCTATACCACCTCAGACGATTGAAAGACTTCAGATTGCCCACAGCAGTCTATGCGAAATGTCTACTCCTGTATAGTAGAAAGCATCCTGACGGGCAACATCACAACATAGTTCGGGAACAGCACCATACAGGACAGGCAAGCCCTACAGAGGGTGGTGCACATAGCAGAGCACATCATCCACACCAAGCTCCCTGAACTGCACTCCATGTACAACGGACGATACTGGACCACAGCCAGTAAGATAGTGAAAGAACCCAGCCATCCCAACAACCGACTGTTTGTTATGATGTGGACAGGAAAGTGCTTCCGCTTCCTGAAAGCCAACACAGAGAGACTAAGGAGAAGCTTCATAAACCATAACAACCAGGACTAACAGTACTCCCATAATCTACCTCACTCCTAACTTATTCTCCTACCCTGTCTAGACTATTTCTTGCCCTACTACCTATGGCCACGAATGGTCACATACGCATTTCACTGCATTCTTGTACCATGTATAACTGTGTATGTGATGAATAAAAATTTGTTTTGATTTGATCACTCAAATATATATACTCAGTATATAATATATACAATATATATTGTAGCCAATATATACTACATAAACATGACAAAACAAATAAATAAATACAAAATTATGCATATACCCACATCTATTATACGGCACAGAGATACAATAGAGTCAAGTTCGGATGTATCTTGTGAATTTATCAGACGGATGGCACAGGGAACAAAGCTGTTACAGAATCTGGGAGTCCTGCTAGAAATACTTCAATATCTCCCCCCAGAGAGGAAAATCTCCTCCCAGAACAAATTAAGAGCAAAGTGGTGAGAAATGCAGTAGAACTTGATTTGAAGAATTTTCTTTTCTGAGAAAGAAAGAGATTTATGGATTTACATGTATAGAGTGCAAAAATCCAAATGTCCACTTCATGGCAGCATCGGGCCTAAATGCTTTGCATCCTTTTGCTGCCACCCTATGGTCCTCCAAGGTTTTGCAGAGCAGTTGCATTAGTCCTATGGAGGATCACATTCAGAGTGATTCTCAACAGGAGCTTGCTCAGAATGACCTAATTTAACCTGGGAATGTTATTGTGAAAACAGAAGTTGGGGAGGGGGGATATGAAACTTTCATTGTCATTGCTTCAGTACACAAATAACTGGGTTCATGGAGTTCACTGGTGTATTAAATTGAGAACTGAAATAAGAGAGTATAAAATAAACTACTTCAAGTGAAATATGACACCTGCTTTTAAAAGGAATATTAGAATTGATACAATTGATTGTACACTTACAGTACAAACTAGATTACCATTGCCTTAATAAGAGTAAAATAAAGGCAATTTTATTTAGGTTTATAAATAAAAAGAGTTTGGACAAGACTCTAAAACACATATAGTATTTTGACAAACTCTTCCATACCTGGAGCTGTGCCACAAGTTGCCGAACATTGTGCTCATCAAATACATTGTTTTTTGACTCTATCTATGAGACTTAATTTTTATATTTAAATATTTTAAACATTAAAATTGTTTTAATTAGATTTAATTAATTCAATTACATAATTAACTTTTAGTTTTATTTCGTTTTTAAATTTAAGTATCATTATTAATTACTGTAAGTAATCATTCATTTACAAAAACATTCAATCCTGAACTAAACTTCCTGAACCTTTAAAAAAAAGCGTCCGTCACTATAGGGAAATCATATCATTATTTGGGACACTTAATTTTTAAATGCACAGAAATACAATTTAATTAAACACGTTATCTGCTGTATTATTTAATTAAATATGTAAGGAAAAACATAATATTTTCCAGCTAATGGGTTGAAATTATCTAACTGTAATTTTTAATAGTAGAAATACCTTAACTAAAAAGTACTTAGGTTTAAGAATTCACTTGGGTGCTATTCCTGATAATTTTTTTAAGAAATAAGTTTTTAATGTCATTCCCCATATGGTAATTTTCCTACCTTTCATTTTAGCCAAAACTCTTACAACTACAACAGTTGTGACTTATTTATTAATTTTTATTTAACAAGGACATTTCTATGGCCATCAAATTCACTCATGGTGACTCTAGGCAGCTTAAAACCTCAAATGCAAAGCCCAGTAAATACCCAGACTCCTGGGTATTTATTGTAAAATGACCCGATGAGCTTTGTATCATCCTGGAATCTTCAGGCCCACTGACAAAATCATGTCTTCAGAGCCTTTTAAAATATTATTAAGGTAAGGACTAATCTGATCTCCACAATGATGATGTCTCATAGGCTGGGAGTTACCGAAGAAAAGGCCTTTCTTCTTGTCCCACTAGATCTGGAGTGGGGGACTATGACCCTTTTATAACCTGTGGACCTAGGAATTTTGGGAGTTGAAGTCCAAAAGTCATAAAGGGACAGTAGTTCCCCACCTCTGTACTAGAAAAAAAAAATTAATAGGGGGGGGGGACCTGCACTATATCTTGCCTCCCCAATCTGTGGGTCAGATAGATGTAACTGGGGAAATGGCCCTTCCAATAGCCTAGCTCAGTGGTGGCAAACCTTTTACTTACCGAGTGCTGAAAAGTACCCACTTTGTGTGTGCCATCCGCACTCACGTGCGGCTCCTCCATGTGCGATGCATGTGCAACCACACCATCTGCGCATGCATGCAGCTTTTGCATGTGCATTGCACACACACACACACACACACACACACACACACACACACACACTGCATGAAGCACTCAGGCACACATGAGCAATCGCTTGTGCATGCGCAGGAGAGCTCCAAAGACCAGCTGGATTTCCTGCTGCAATCGCATGCATGCACAGCGGAGGCCTGAAGACTAGCTGGGTCTCTGCAATTGTGCACACGTACATGCGCAACTGCATGCACATGCTCAGCTGAAGGTAAGTTGGCCGACAGCTTGTGTGCCCAGCAAGATGGCTCTGCGTGCCACCTGTGGTACCCGTGCCATAGGTTCACCATCATGGGCCTAGCTCTAAGCCATTCAGGGCTTTAAAGGTCATAATCAGCATCTTGAGCTGGACCAGGAAGCAAACTGGCAACCAATGCAGCTCCCACAGGAGGTGATACACATGTGCAAATCTAGACTTGCACAAAACTATGTGGGCCAATACAGCTGAACCCACTGAAGTTTACAAATAGTTTTCAAGGCAGCCCTGTGTGAAGCGTACTGCAGTAACAAAGATGGAAGATGACTAGGCATGGGCGACTATTAGCAAATTCTGTTAGTTCAGGAAAGGGTGCAAACTGAATGTTACAAGGTGAAAGTTGCAATTTTTGAATTGTAAATTGCCCAGAGTCATTCATTGAGATAGGTGGTTAGGGAAATTGAACAAATAGTAAATAAATAAACTAATGCACAACCCACAGTTGGGCAAAGGACCTCCTGGCCATGGCTGCCATCTGCTCCAAGAGCTGAAGTTGTGACCCCAGGAGGATGCCCAGATTGTACACCAGGTCTGTCTGGGGCAGTGCAACCCGATTCAAGACCAAAGACGGCAATTCTCCATGAACCAAAGAACCCTAAACTCAGAGCTATTCCGTCTTGGTTCAGTTTCATCTCATTCCTCCCATCTAGCCCTTCACAGCCTCCAGGTATTGCACGAGGGAGGTTAAGATGCAGCAGTTGTCTTCTTTAATTAACCTTTTTCTTTCTTTCTCTAGCTTATTGAATAGTTAATGGTCCATTTAAGATTAACCACTTTGATGGCATCCACATTTTTTTGTGGATCAAACTCATCTCCTCAAATAAATGGTATAATTTTCTGGAAGAGATTTAACAAAAGGAAGAGTTAGAGCAAAGGATTGCCTGGGAGATAAAAGCAAGCCTCAATCCGCAGAGCTGCGGATCCTGTTGTAAGGGCTCCAATTATCTGACTGTTCTCCACTCACCCCTGATCAGCTGTGGGTGGCTGGAATGCGTCTTCTTCACTCACTGCTGATCAGCTGTTGGACAGCCGGAACTCAGCTTCTCTGATTGCCACTGCTCACTGCTGCAGCCTTGCTTGCTCTGTGTGCCTCCCACCACCCACCTCCCCTGGTATGGCAAATCCCGGACCGGTTTGGTGTTTGACAATTGCAATATAAGGTGGCCCCTCTGTTTTCCAGTTGTGCAGCACATGCACAGAAGCCACTCCTTTAACTGGACATCTTGGCCTTGGCCCAGTCCTTCATGAAACACAGTGCACACTTCCACTATGTGAAGCAAAGTACCGAGGGGGAATATCATCCATCATTCAAATATATACAAGAGCTGTGGTGGCGCAGTTAGAATGCCATACTGCAAGCTAATTCTGTGGACTGCCAGCAGTTTGGCAGTTTGATCCTGACCAGCTCAAGGCATCTTTCCATCTTCCCGAGGTCAGTAAAACAAGAACCCAGATTATTGGGGGAAATATGCTAACTCTGTAAACCTCTCAGAGAGGGCTAAAAAGCACTGTGAAGCGGTATATAAGTCTAAGTGTTATTGCTATTGCTATGTCAGTCTTTCAAAATAGTTCAGAACAGGAAACCAAATTCAAGAATATTAATACTACCTTTGTTGTAAGGTTACAGTAGTAGACTCTTGCAGGTCTGAAAGCATTTCTCCCTTCCCCTGCCTTTATTTTCTTGAAAATTGGAGAGTGCCCCTTCTGAGACACTTTATCCATCCCCATTCCTACTGTGGTCTCAGATTTCTCTTATCAAACTATTGACTAAGCTGTGGCTCTCCACCTTATCACTCAAGGCTGTTCTCATAGCCCATTACAAAATAGACTGAAAAATCCTAGCCAGAACTTTTGACACCAATTTAATCTACTGTATAATAATCACCTAACCAATCAATCAAACAAACAGATTTGGATTGCCGAAATAGGAATTGCCACTAGATAGCAAAAACTACCTTTCTGCTACCAGTTAGTAGTCATCAATTTTGTTACAGACCAGATCTGGTAGCCCTACTTTAGACCAGTTGGGGGTCCTTTATGAACCTTCTAATTTTTCATCCTCACTTTAAAGTCACTCAAAGCATTTTTTAATCAGTCAACAGATGCAATCACTCTGGCAACACAAAAACTCCCTTCCATAGCAACTGTAACCAAGGCACCCTCTTTTCAGGCCCTACACAGAGTAACAAACTAGGCCAACAGCCTGCTCAATTAGTTTATAACCTCAGTCAAAGATCACTTTCAGAACACAAACAAATAAAAATATAGCCGTCTTTTTCCCTGGCAATTGCTTACATGCGCATATCAAATCTCTTTTGAAACTGAAGGGAATTTCAAATGCTATTTGTGATATGGCATCTGATATTGCTATTCAACTACAACCACAAAAAAGTAAAGTTTTTTTTTTGAAGAGCCATATCTATAGTAACTCTTTAGTTACTGACGATTATGTAGAAGAAGATATGAAAGTCTATGGCTTTAATCAGATTTATGATCTCCCTTTTATGTCCCTAAATTATATTTAGATGAAGTAGAGGCCCCTCAAGAAATTAATGTCTCTATATATATTATGCATATTTGGTGATCAGGGTATATACAGGTAGTCCTCAACTTATGAATACAATTGAGCACAAAATTTCCACCGCTAAGCAAGACAGTTGTAAAGTGAGTTTTGTCCCATTTTACAACCTTTCTTGCCTGCCACAGTTGTTAAGTGAATCACGACAGAAATTAGTAACATGGTTGCTAAGTGACTCTGGCTTCTCCGTTTAATTTTCTTGTCAGAAGGTCACTAAAGATGATCACATGACGTCGGGACACTCCAACCATCATCAAGATATGCCAGTGGCCAAGCGGCGGAATTTTGATTATGTGACCATGGGGATGTCTCTATGGTTGTAAATGTGAAAAACAGTCATAAGTCACTTTGTTTTCAGTGCTGTTGATTGCAATCAACTAAATAAACGTTGTAAGTCAAGGACTACATGTATAGCAATAACCCTGCTTATTATATTGATTGATTCCTTGATTGATTGTATAATGTAGGGAGCAGCTGAGACTCTTTAAATAAGTCTTCCAGAAATGGTGTAACATAACAGAAACTGTGACCATTACATGGTGGTCTGAATGACAGCATTCTGTCCATGGAAAGCTCCCCTTCACAGGGAGAGCTTAGTCCTGTTTCTCTGAATGTGCATAGATTCTCCTTTCCAGCCAGTGTGAGCAAGGTGGAGTTGTTGAGGGCAATCAGCCTACCTGGCCGTTTTATTTTCCAAATTCTTAGAATGCTTGGGGACTATTCTATTTATCTCGATGTCAACGCAATGTCGGCACAAAGGATGAAGAGGTTTTACTTCCAAGCTCTTTTTGTGAAGGTCACAAAACACTTCAGTCCCTGAACACCCAATTACCAGGAAGTCTTACAGTTATTTTCATTTTCCTTCCTCTGAAGTTCAGCTTTTCCTCTCCTTTCCAGTTTTAAATCGTTACTATTTCTGAAGCTAGGGGGGAAAGAAATCTTGATTTGATTATGAGTAGTACAATATCATAATCTGACTCTTCTTGCTTGGAGCCACAGGTAGACAGTGTTCTACATCAAACCAAAAGTTCTGTAGCTTGTCTACGCTTTGCTGAAGGGGAGCGTCCTGGGTAATGGGCTACATTTCAGCTTCATATTGATCCGAGAAAGCTTCTCATATATTGCAATGTTGCTCACCATTGCTTATATCTGAAGAGCATATTTGTTTTCAACAATGCCCTGGATTCTTCCTGAACAATCATATCTTGGCTGACCATCTGCTAGCAATGAGCTTATTGTTGAGGAGATGGATCTGTTCTAAACAGGACCAAATGAAAGATCAAGGATACCAGAAGAGCAGTTCAGTCAGGAATGAAAATTTATTCCAATACCCAACCGGAATATATGTTCCATATCTACTTTATCCTCAGAATTTCAAGAAAAGATCTTGAAAGTGCAGGCATTTTGAATATGGCAATGGCAGCTAGTGGCAGCAGCAAACCCTATATTTTTTTTCCAAGTCAGCTAGCTCCAGTCCTATTAAATTAACACTGTTAATATAGTTGACAAAAGTATTACATACAGAGGAATAGTCTCAATATATTAATTATAGTTCTTGGGAGTGGGACACCAAGCTTTTTACATGAAGAGCAGGTGTAATCTTCAACAAAAGCCCTGCTTGGTAAACCTTCAGCAAAAACAAAATAGGTCCTGTTAGGTAAGCCAAACAACCAAGACTTTTTTTCCATTTCTGATCAAGTCTGCATGTCTTTCTCTAAAATATCATTTCTAGTTGGGATTGGAAAAGCTATCTCAGCCCACCCTTCTTCAGCTTCATAAAGATAATCAAATTGTTCAACTCTTTTGCAAAAAATGCTGGTGGGTTACTAACTCCATGTATCAAATTGCTTTTGAACTCACAGTACAGGTGACTTAAATGGTTTTATAGCTGAGCAGAAATCACGTTATCTTAAATAAGTTACTTACCTTCGGTAAATTTTCACACATTTTTGGCAGGCAAGGGGCAAAATGGTGCATCTGAAAAGTTCAAGGTAATCATCTTAGTTCATAGCCGTTTTGTAGGTAATCTCAACATTCAAGCCCATAACCACGAAAGTTCACAGGTGAATAAAATGAAAATTAGGTAGCAGTAAATATCCACGTGGTCCTTTAGACCACTTTCTCAAAATTATTTCTTTGGAAGAGAATAGAATTACAGGCAAGAAATATGTTTATCAAAATCATGCAGGGAAAATACCACCTTGAAACTGCTTATTTTCTATTTGTGTCCTTTTGCTCTTATGGCATCTTAATATTTGTTTGCCTCTGCAGTAGTCCATTGAATTGGGAGTTCTGAAAACTCGTAAGGAGAAGTTAATTTTTATAGTATGATTATGGTTCTGATTGTATAAGATTTTCATGAAGTTTCTAAAAAAATATCCAAAGAAGCTTCTTATCAGGATGCCTATTTTAGAGCAGATATTCAATGCTCCATTGCCTTTCCTTCTTACATGTTACAACTAAAATATACGTGTAGCCCTTGATTTACAACAATTCATTTAGTGACCATTTGAAGTTACAATGGGGTAAACAGTCTTCAGATCAATAAGCCAGGGTTTCTTATTTGAATTTGGAAAAGAAACCCTGCAATTAAATTTTATATAACTGTTAGTAAGCTAAAATATCTCATTTATTACTGATTATTTATTTATAATTAGTGATGACAGGAATTAACTCTATCTATCTATCTATCTATCTATCTATCTATCTATCTATCTAT
>JANHFJ010008739.1:2974-14487 GCA_032468195.1 Cerberus rynchops
GAGCCGGCTGGCTCAGGAATTCTGGGAGTTGAAGTCCATGAGTCATGAAAGAGCCAAGGTTCCCCACCCCTGATCTATCCTATAGTGCTCACTTGTACTCAAAAAAGCAATGTGAGTATGTCTTGTGAGCAGTATGCATATGATTTGTCATATAATCTGCTGTTTCCCTGATTTTATCATCTGGCACTATCTACTAGCCTAGGATATAATTTTAGCTTTTTCAAATTTTGCTAGAAATTTGGGTCTGGATTGTTTTGGCTTTGTCCTGGTCTATCAGCCATACTCTGCCAAACTATTACCACAACTTGGACACACTTTGTCAACTTGTATCAAGGATGCATAATAAAATTGGGAAATGAATGCAAGAACAGTATACACATATTCAGAATACACATATTCAGAAACAAAAATCATGCAGATTATCATATTGATAAAACATTTAGTTCCTCAAGTTTCTTCTCACTCAGTGTGTGTACAGTAGGTGCATACATACACACACACACACACACACACCTACATACACAGAGTGAGATATGAAATGACTAGATTTACTGACATGTTTTCATAAGCAACTTCCTAAGTATTACACGCTAGGAAATATATATTTATAGGAAATAAATATTTCTTTTGTAGTGCTTGCTGTATGCAAACCCAGCCAGCATCTCTTCTGACTGGAAAATAGCACAATCTAGTACTATAGAATCAGGACAGGATTTGTTTCATAGTGATGTGCAAAGTAGAATTAATTCTCTTATCTCCCAGTTTTCTGCATTTTTATTAGTTAGTCCTCAAATTTCTTTACACATTTTGAAGGCTCAAAGTCTCTAGGCTCAATGCTTCCCCTCAGCTCAGTTCCTATCTTGATCAAAGTGAAACTACAAAAATACAATGGCATGAACAAATTTTCTTCACCTGACAAAAGTTAGTTCTGTTAATAGGTTAGGTGTGAATTCTATGAGTGTTCTTGCTGTCCATCCTTCAGAATAGGTCAGATCAGAAAACAGATTCCACATGAAATACTGGAACTCTATTTTATTGATATTGATAAGGTTCACTCATCCGTCTGAGATTAGTAAGGACCCAAATTGTTGGGGGGCAATATGAATTCAATGCTTACATTGTGAATGCTTACATTGTAAACCACCCAGAAAATCGTATGTAAGTGTTATATAAGCCTAAATACTATTGCTATTGCTATATAGGCTATAGGTTATAGAAAGCCTGACATCATTTCCCCTTTCTTCTTTCTTATACAAAAGAGAATCAAGATATAGTTCCTTTAAGTTTTTTTTCTAACTATATCTTCCTTCCTGGGGCTATTTTTTTTTAACAGTGGTTTTTTTTTGTAATGTTAAGCATAAAAATCCAATGTTTATATAAACATGTGTTGTCTGAGTACAGTTGTTTTTAAGACATAATGATGATGTTGTTGTTGATGATGATGATTCCTACAGATAAAATGTTATTAAAATATTAGAAGGTGCAGAAATGAATAGATTAACATTTAAAACAAAGAGAAGGAAGAAACTAAATACTTTTTAACAGAGGATTTGTTTTATCAATAGTTAACTAATAGAAACAGAAGTTAGAAACATAAAAGTATAAGTTATAATAACATTTTGAAGATTTATGAAAATGGATAAGCAAATATTATATTATTATTGTTGTTATTGTTGTTATTGTTATTAATGAATATTATTGTTACTATTATTATCACTACTTTTTAAAAACACCTGTACTCAGACTTCCTGCAGCTAAATTCATGTTTTGCTAACTACTGCATACTTTCTCCAAGGTGTCTGTCTATGTGATGAGAAAAATAGAATGGGGATGAGTGTGAGTATGATAAATTAACAGGGAGATGGGAGAGCATGCAAAGGAGAATTTTAAACCAATAGGTCCTGTCTTGGAAACCCTATGTACATAATAAAGATGGCCTCCCCAGACCCTGGCAATTGTATGTAACTCAAGAATACTTCCTTGCATATGTCATTAAAAATGGGATGGGAGAACAATCGTGGATGATTGTTATCTTTTGTCAGGGAGGATGAAGTGAAAGATTTAATATAAGCAACAAAGTACTTTATTTAATCTGCACAACCCAGAGAGCTATTCCAGAATTGCTGCCCAGTTGACCAGGTACTCATCGCAAGAGCAAATGCTGTATAGTTGCTTCTCATATGCAGGTATATCTTTTAAGTTAAAAAAATAGTAGGGAATAATGTATATGTGAATTTCTACAAGAGGTCCAGTTGGATGTACTTGCTGTGTTTGAACAATGCAGAACTGCAAGCATGCAAACTCACCTGATTACCCTCTTTCCACAACCTTGCATTTCAAAAAAAATATATAACCATTTTGGTTCCACAAAACCATAAAGTTGTAGAATGCAAAGTCAGAGAACTATGATGTTATGACATATCCTCTGATGTATAAGATTCCGAAGTATATATTGAAATCCATTTATCATGATTTTCTGTGGAGCTAGTCTGATTTCAGTGTTCCACCATTCCCAAGGATGGTAGTGGATTATTCTCAATGGGGTAGTTTTAATTTCTGCTGCCCCTTTTTTCTTTTTTTCTTTCTTCTTTTTGTAATTTATCACATGGTAGTGGATGAGAAATCTTAAAAAAATTAGTATATTTATGGTTTACGAGCTACACTTCTACTTTTAAATGCACCTGAAACTATTTCCTCAATATTGACAACGTTATATTAGTAATTCAGTTCCATGTATATGATGCTATATTGGCATAATCCTTGTGATCTGCTGGCAGAGAATCTACAGCAATGATGTAATTGCAAGCAGTTAGGCTCAAAATTACTAGACTTAATTCATGCCTAGTAGACTTAATGGACCCTCTGGCTTCTAATGTCAAAATGGAAGATGTCTCTAAACATATAGGTTTTGACTTTGGAGCAAATGCTGTGGAATGGTTTTCATGTGTCCTTATCAAAATAATTTTCATCATACTTGTCTTTTTTTATAACATTATGCTCCTCTGTTCATAGGGGATTAATAGTAACTAATCTATCTATGTATCTATCATCTCTAATCTCTCATCTTTCTATTACTAAAACCGCTTCCTCAATTGTGGTCATACAACAAGGACTACCTGTATTGTTAAAAAAATTATGATATCAAAATTATCTTAAAACAGTTTATGATATAATACAAAATGTCATAAAACAAGCAAACTGGATGTTTGACTATATAGTTCAACATGGGCTATTTAAAAGGCAGCTATAATTCTGAGTATCTCCCTGAATTTTTAAGAACCTTTCCAGTAAAGGAAGTTCATTAGATGTTCTGTCATTATTGAAAGCATTCAGGAATTCAATAAAAAATAATCATCATCTGTGAAACAATGATTTAATGGGTCATGGGAATGTCTAGTAAATAATAAAATATAAACAGTTATAAAATAGTTAGAAGCATTATAATTAACTGAAGCTGGGGGAAAAGATGTTATTCTTACAAAAACAGACTTGGGGTAAAAAAAACAGCGGTTAAAGGCTGATTTACTTATTTATTGCACTGGGGAAAGTTTTATTCATGAGTTTGTAATTCTGAATGGATATAACAATTGCAACAAAGGAAGTTTTAATGGATAAGAGATGTAACAATTGCAACAATGGAAGTTTTATGAATGTAACTAATCTGTGGCCTTCGCAAGCTTATGCAGCAAACTGTAGCAGAGTTTCCAGACGCTTACATTAAATATTGCTGCTGGAATGGTTTTTCTTGACTTTTATTATTCTTGGAAAGGCAACCAAGAGCCATTAACCCTCCTTGTCTAAATGCAGTGACTTGGACTGAACCCAATTCCTAAAGGAGAGGTCTAAGTTATGTGAAACATCCACGCGGTTAGCAGTAAATGACACTGTACCTGACATTTCCATTAGAAAGCTGAAAGACTGGGTGATAGGAACTGGTCTATAACAGAGATATGTGCTACTTCCAGATGCCTTGCTAGTGTGTGAAAGTGAGAATCTGAAACCTCTGGAGGCCCCAAATACATGGCCTGTTCTGTTTTGAAAGTATGATAGATAATTTTAGGTGGCAATCTTTTAGCCTTTTACATCAGGTGCTGTACATCAACTTGGCAGTGAAATTCTGAGGTTCTTGAATCGGTACAGCTACACTAAGCTCTTGGGTTTAAACTCAGCTGACAACAACATAGCACAAATAGATAAAAAACCTTGTTGTATGCTAGGAATAAGGCATTTTAAAAGGTGATTGCCCTATTACCTTCTTAATAGCCCCCTTTGTCACCACCCTTCCCAGTTTAATAGGTTTTTCCCCCTCTGCTTTTCCAGCTGAGAAGCTGAACAACTCTTTCATTGACATCTCAGAAATCCAGATTCAAAGCTTTGGGGGAAGATGTGCTTCTAGTCTAGACTAATTTCCACAGATGCAATTGAATGAGATGGTAAAGAAGAGATAGCAGTTTGAATAATAGAAGGCACTCTACTATTTTGGACTGAAATTGGAGAGCAAGCAAACAGCAAACATAAAGGTGTCTTTAGGCACAGCCTGTGTTTATATCTATTCCACATTCCCAATATGGCAAAGCTAATAAAATTATTTTTAAAGTCCATGTTAATTTTAACTTTCATATTGTAAATACCCATACCATCCAAATCTCAGGTTGTGGCCGTCTAACCATAAAAGCTTCTTATTTCTCAGCAACATCCATTCTTTCATTCATGCCAAATGACAAGCAATGAAATACAATTTTAGATGCTCCTCTTTTGTTTGCATCTCATAAAACTTTATGTTTAGCTCTTGTTTTTTTCCTACCTATATATCTAAATATACAATGGCACTGAAAAAAAAAAAGGCTTGCAACCAGTCTTTACACTTAACAACCCTTGTGGCATTTTCACAATTCCATGATTCAAGCACTTGGGCAACAAGCACATATTTACAGTGGTTGCAGCATCCCATGGCCATGGAATTGCCAGTTGTTACTTTCCCAGCCAGCTTCCAACAGTCAATATTTGTATTTAACTGCAGAGATTTGCTTAACAAAGCAAAACAGGTTGTGAAATTGAGCTTCAACCCAATTAACAACCACCTTGCTTATCAATAGAATTTCTGGCCCCAATTGTGATTGTAAGTCAAAATCTTTTCTTTTTTTTTTGCCATTATTTAATCGTACACCCATTGCTAAGGTTTCAATTCAAGTTTTGAGGTTATTATTGTTTTCAAAAAAAGTTAGGGGGTGCAATGGCTCAGTGGTTAAAGATGCTAAGCTTGTCAGTTGGAATGCTGACAACCCATGTTTGGGACCCAAGTGCTGCATGAAGGGGGGGGGGGGGGAGTACCTATTACTTGTCCTAAATTCCTACCAACTTAGCAGTTTGAAAATATGCAAAGTGTGTGAGTAGATAAATAGGCATCACTTTGGTGAGAAGGAAACAGCATTCCGTGTGACTTGGCATACAGTCATGCTGGCCAAATGACCACAAAAGCTTCTTTGGACAATGCTTGGTTAAAAAAAAGGAGATGGACACTATTCCCTAGAGTCAGTCATGACTGGACAGGGGAAAAATTTACCTTTACCTTTTATTTAAGAAAATAATCCTACTCAACTGTTATGAGTCTCACCAAGCATAAACAAAGCTGAACGATATCCTTTGGTCACTTCATATATTTTAAATATATGCAACTTGTAAACCTGTCACAGTTTTTTATGTTGAAGACAAAATGAAGCACCCAGAGAAGGATTAGCCAGAATACAGAAGGAAGAGGAAAATACAGAGGAAGCCCCAGAGAATAGCAATGATTGAGAACAACATTTGGGTGGGTGGGTATTAAAGAGGTAATGGAAAAATTATGAATCTCCCCTGTCCTTTCATATGCAATCTACCTGGACATCAGATTCTACAAACAAACAAACAAGGTTATGTGCATATGTAAGAAGTAGTTAGACTTTTGGAGGAGCCAGAGGGTTTTATTTTTAGTAGTTATTTTTAAATAAACCTTATTTGATAGGGCATTAAATTTTTATAAACCATTCTGAGTTGTAAGTGGAAACATAATTTACTCAATAAATATATTTCTTCCCCTAAACTATCTCTCCTTGTGTTTTGCTGACTGCAGGTCAATTATAATCTTGGAGGTAAAAAAAATGTCCCTTGTCTTTGGTGGAATATTCAGGGGCAACACCACATATATAATGCCATTTTGGAAACTTGTTTTATATTAAAATTAATGTGGCTGTCAGCATGTAGATATACTATAATTTAAACCCTTTCTAATAATAGATACTGTGCTTTGTTTACTACTATAGTGACAAGGAAATTGTGTCATCACCCATGAAAATACTGTAGTGCTCTACTAGATGTTGTGGCAATTTTTCCTCATTGAGAGAGTCAAATTGATTCTAGATAGAAAGCACATTTTTCAAGATTGTGAGTGCCTCTGCTAAATATCTGTTCCTTCACCATAGGCATCTATGTGTAAATATGTGAATCAGATTGATCTATTGTACTTCAATATTTTTGATTGTAAAAGGTAAAATAAAGTGGATCCCATCCAAATCTATAAACAATTGAGTGCTTTAGATGTGGAAATGTTTTCAGTTCTCTATATAATTCTAGAATAGGAAAAATGGGGAGGAAGAAGAGTGACATCCAATGATTGAATTCTGTGCAATCCAATTTTGGTACAATTTAATACTGTCTAACAGTCTCACAGAACCTACAGGTGGCTCTGCCCTGGGCAGGATTTGATCTAGAAGACCTCCAGACCTCCAATTGAGCTCTATTATTCTATGATTCTATGAATCCATAGTTGGCTGTATAGCCACAACCAAAAGGTGCTCATTGATGACTGGAGCTTTGAACAGAAATATTAAATGGAACACCAGAGGCCTTTCTTTGGTTCCAGAGCCCTCCTCTTCACCTTTTTTGTAAATGAACTGAAGAAGGTGAGAAAGTCTGCAGATGATTTAAAACTGCTGAGTCTGCAGATGCCACAAAATTAGATGATAGCTAATACATTAGATGAGAAAGAGAAGATTTTTAAAAGCTCTAGATAGGTTTAATTAATAGGCTGACATAAATGTAATGGAATTTAAGTTCTTCATCTGGGCAGAAAAAAATGCAAGGCAGACGAATAGGATGAGAGACACCTGGTCTGGAAGCAGTAAATGTGAAAGGGATCTGGGTGCCCTTATTAAAGTTAGATATGAGCCAGTCAATCTGATGCAGTTGCTAAAAGGGCAAATTCTCTTTTGGGGTAAATAGGACCACAGGAGTCAAGTTCATGGGAAAGAATTTCTTCATTCTATTCTGTCTTAGTCAAATCTAATTTGGAGTTTGGGTTTTAAGTTTGGAGATAGCCTAACAAGGGTGCAAGTTTGGAGATAAGGCAGTGAACAGATGTGCAATAAAGCCCCCTGAGGAATAGGGAAAGGTTCTAGGTTTCTTATCCAACAGTTGCCAGATGTCTGAGTTGCTGTCACACATGGGATTATTCTCTGTTCAGCAATGGAGCTACATAAGCATGTCTATAGTCTTTTCTAGAAAACTTCCAGCAATGGATCACCCACAACTTCTAGAAATAAGCCATTCCACTGATTAATTATTTTAACTGTCCAGAAAATTCTCCTTAGTTCTAGGTCAGTTCACTCTACCCATTACTTCTTGTCCTGCCCTCAGGTGCTTTGGAGAAAAGGTTGACCCTTTCTTCTCTGTGACAGCCCTTCAAGTATTGAAAGGCAGCTATCATAACACTCCTATTCTTTCTCTTCATTGCTTTAGGCATTATCTAGTTCCCTCAGTTATTCACTATATAGTTTAGCCTCCTGATCCTTTATCATCTTTGTTACTCTTCTCTGCATTCTTTCTAGGATTTCAACACCTTTTCAGTATCATGCTGATCAGAACTGGATGCAGTATTCAAAGTGTAATCTCATCAGTGAATTACATTTTGTTGGATAGAGCCCAGTGTTCAAGTTTGTCAAGGAGCTTCTGAACCTTGAGTCTATCATCTAAAGTGTTGGCTATTTCTTCCAGCTTCGTGTCATCTGCAAATTAGATGGTTTCCTCAGATAGCCCACCTTAGATCTTAAAACTAATACCTTGAATTAGATCTCAAGAAAAACTGGCAGCCAATAGATCTGATGAAGCAGAGTTGTAACATGTAGCATGCACTATTCGAATAATACACATATTTGCCTGTATTGCTGCATTCTCTACCAGCTGAAGCTTCTAGATATTCTTCAAAAACAGTCTCATGTATTGTAGAGTACATTGTGGTAGTCAAATGTGAGGGTGACTACAGTATGACTGATTGTAAGCAAGGCCTACTAATTCAAGAACAGGTGCAACTAGCACACAACACAAAGACCCTCCTAGCCATCACTGCCACTTGCTGATGAAGCAGGAGTCATATATCTAGGAGGACTCCCAGATGGCACACTGGGTAGGGCAGTGCTACCCCATCCAGCACTAAAATGGCAAAATTCTGGAACCAGTGGGCCCCAAAATTCAGAGTCACTCAGAATTGCCAGGGTTCATCTGAAGCCTGGTATACTCTATCCAGATCCTCATAGCCTACAGACACTGAGATAAGATATTCACATCATTGCTTAATTCACTAGGGATGGGGATGTTCAAATGGATATCATCAGCATACTAATGATACCGCAACCCATGGTGATAGAACTCAACCAGTCTCTTGTGGATATTAAAGAGGAAATGATACAATATCAAAGCCTTGACATCCTACATAGTAGGGACTAAGGGTAGGACCACTCCTCCCCAATAATCACTGACTGGAATTGACCCTAAAGAAAGAAAGCAAACAAGCACAACACAGCCCACTCACTGCCTATCTTACTTCCTGCCTGGTCATTGCAACCTTCCGCCACTGAATTTGATAAACAACTACCATCAAATATCATCCCATCTCTGCAAAAATGTATAATTATGCAGATTATACAGAATGCACAAGGAAACTCAGACACATATTTTAGTTTAGGTTCTTTGCCATGATGGATGCTAATGAATATAATGAGCAGCTAAGTAACCATCTTCTCTTTCCTAATCAGCTTACTAGGATTTCCTGCATGATGCTTTCCTCAGTAGGATTCAGGTAAAGTGTATCCAGATGTCTTAAACAGGAATAGGGTGGTTTTTGTTTTCCTTTATTTTGTTTACCAAAACTTCAGGGAGCTGCATAATTTGCAACATATACAGGCAGGTCAAAATACAAGATCAGAGATTTGGTTATATTTATCGGTGCTCTGATTGTTTTCATATACAAATTAGGTAATGTCCATCATCAGTCTGGAATGCTTAGGGTACCTGGCAGTATTTACAATTACAAAGGAACCATCATGTGCCTATTTAATGGGCAAGTTGCTACTGGTGATATCTTAGGACAGTGGTGGCGAACCTTTTAATTGCTGAGTGCTGAAAAGTATGTGCTTTGCGCGTGCCATCGGCATTTGCATGCAGCTCCTCCACATGCATTGCATGTGCAACTGCACCATATGCACATGCATGTAGTTTTTGCACGTGTGATGCATGCATACCATGCACAGGTACATATGAGCAATCGTGTGTGCATGTGCAGGAGAGCTCCGAAGACCAGCTGGATTTCCTGCTGCAATTGTGCACATGCACTGTGGAAGCCCAAAGACCAGCTGGGTCTCTGCAATCACGCATGCATGCATGCACAATTGCATGTGCATGCCCAGCTGGAGGTAAGTTGCCTGACAGCTAGTGTGCCCAGCAAGATGACTCTGCGTGCCACCTGTGGCACCCATGCCATAGATTCACCATCATGGTCTTGGGAATTATAGTTGAATTTCCTACTGTTTTAGTTACAATTTTCTCTTTAGCTGGACAGTAAATAAGTTTCAATATGAAAAGTGCTCAGTTTGCTTCTGCTGCTTATTCTGAACATTTCTCAAAATAGGTTGAGAAAATGTAACCTTGAATGTAAATAATGACCTAAGAACAATATTGCTGGTGTTGGATTTGCTGTTACAGAAACTGTGTTGCGATATACAATTTGGAAATTTGAAAACTGTTAATTTCAGTATGTTGTGTTCTCCAATATTTGCTTGCAAAGCATTGTTAAAATTCTGAATAAACCTTTCAATCAATGTATTTGTAGCTGGTGACAGAGCACTGACATTCCATTCTTTTTCAGAAATTTCTAAAACTGTTGTTGGTGATTGACTGTTCTGGAATATCTGTTTTCACAAGGAGTTCTGTCAATACATGTATGATATGTGTGTGACTGCTATTGAAGTTGCTCACCTGAGGTCATCGAACATCCATGCTACACAGCTGAGCAAGTTTTGCTCATAAGTGGTCCTGAAAAAGTCTATTTGAATTTTTATCTATTTATTTAATTAATTTATATAGCAACCTATCTCAGCAAACAACTCTGGGTGGCTCACAATTCAAATATATATATCACAATTGAAATCCTAAAACAGTTTAAAGCAATAAAAACAATAAAACCATTAAAATACTAAAAAACATTATTTGCTCTTGTATGGCGGGTTATTCCCATGACTGAACTGGATGTCTTTTGAACATGGGTGAAATCTGAGCAATTCATTGCAGGTTATTCTATTTGTTACTCTATTCCCAGCCAATAGAAAAACTGTAATTACTCCATGATGTTTAACATGCAGCCTCTTTGATCTTCACGATCTCAGCACAGGCACTATGATGACCCTCTCAATTCTCATATGAAGTGACCACTGTCAAACATGACTTAATCATGACACTGATATTACTCTATAATCCAATGTTTTTGTTTGCATTCAGTTTACTGTGGCTTCCTGTGCAGTCTTGATCTATGTGAGATAAAATATACCAAAGGTTATGTTTTATTACATACAGGGATACAAACTCTGCTTACCAGAAAATTACCAGAAAGGCCAGAAAATCTTTATGTGAACCATCTTTTTAACACTTCCACTGTATCTAAATTCTGTATTGCCAAAATCAAAATAAGGCATAACTGACAGGAATATCCACTCCTGTTTTATTCATTGCTTCAGTTTTAATACATGCTGACTATCTTGTTTTAGGTGATACACCTTTTTTGCCTTCTAGATTATTATTATTTTAGATTGTATTGTTATTTTTGCACAGGTAATTAATCCACCATTATAACAGTGTATGTTATTTAAATTCCTGTGATGCTAGCATTTTATCTCACCCATTTGATTTTACCTTTGTCTTGTATTCTTTCAATTTTTGCTGGTAACTGACTGATTAAAGATTATTTCATTATATATCAAAGGAATATCCATCTGGTGTGGACGTTTTGGACTGGACCATTATTGAGTTAACAATTTATCTCTATTTGCACAATTATCTGGATTACTGAATTCTATTTTATATAAGTTCCTCCAAGGAGCAATGCCTGATGCTACCTGTTATAAATTAAAACTCTTTTTTCTGGACCAGAAACTGACAATAGTGACTGATAAGCAATAAAGAGGAGGACTCACCCATTCCATATTTCCATA
>JANHFJ010008740.1:46288-58252 GCA_032468195.1 Cerberus rynchops
AATTTTTCTCTTTTGACCACCAAATCTTGACTGTATGGAATTACACTGTTTGATCTTGTCTTCCCTTTGATTTATAGAGTCCTTGAATTTGAGAGCTGACAAATTTAATTGAGCCAGGCTCTTTATACATAAAATACCAGAGTATAATAATTTAACAGTATGTTATATTTAAACTTTAATTTCGCTGCCTATTGCAAATTTCCTTCCTATCCTAGTTTACCATAGGAATAATATTTAACCAGTAATAAGTTACTAATGGACACATCCAAAACATATACAGAATATTAATGTTCCTTAGATTTATTTCATCTTTAGCTTAACAATCATTGTTAAATTCTCTTCCTCCTCTAAATTCTTTATTTTTTTAGATGTAGTTTCTTCAACAATGGCTTAAATGGAATGAACTTTAACATCTTATTACCTGTCGATATAGGTAAAATATTTCTAGAAAACTTATAGATGTAACATTCTCAAAACCATGAATGCCAAAAAAGAGCAATGGAATTCAATTTCAAGATACGTAAATAAACATATTCATAGTAAATAATGAGCATGGAAGTAGTCTGGTCCATTTACAGGTATTTTAAGACCTTACCAATTCATAATTTTACAATTCAACAAAATTGCTGGACGTAACAAAGAGAACACATTCATTTTTTTTTTAAGCATGGATCCAAGGATGAAAATAGATCCTCAAGCCAAATACAATAGTAACTCGGCACTGAAAGGGTTTATTTCCAGTCATTTTATACAGAAGCTTAGAACAACAGGTCTCTTTCAACCTTTTACACTATGATTATGTACACTAAGCCACACTAGTTTTCAGAATAGGCATTGGGATAAAGCATTCATTTTTTCCCCTCTCTTCCAAATGGGTGGTCCCATGGCAAATAAAAGCCTATTGTTCTTGTTAGACATTATTAACAGGCACTAAGAGACAATCTTTATAGCAAAGGTAGAAATATATATAATGACTTATTAACACAGTTGCTGGTTAAATCTCTAATAATTTACATAGCATTTCGCTATTGTTGAATTTGTCCAAGAAAATGCTTATCCACAGGCAGAGAAGACCAGCACACAAAGAAAGAGCTTCACTTGTCAATACTATCACATAATTATCCTGGAATGGACAGCAATTAGTTCATAATTATATGGGCAATTAGCTTTCCAAAGGGTTTTTAAAAAAATGCACTGTACTTTTAATAAAATAAAGCCTTCGTGATAATTAGCAGATGGAGTGATTAGTGTGATAAATTGTCTCTTTTTACAACAATCCAGTTTGTAAAAATCTGATGTTTGCTGTACATGTGGTTTGGATAAAGGTTTCTTTAAAGAAGGAGCTTAGGATGTATTTCTATGCTCTAGAAAAAAAGTATGCAGCAGTAATAACTACAAACTGTCTTTGAAAGTAAACATATACGATAAACATAGTCTTGTTTCAATTTACATTGCTAAAAAAAATGATGTATTGTTTGGGATTTTAAATTAGTGTTATTGTAGTATTACCAATATATCAGTTTCTTTATTGTTAGTGAAATATTAAGAACATTTTTAGCAACTGAAAATTTAATAAAATTTATGATTGCTGCCAGTACAGATGGTAACATTTTCATAGAAGAGATAGATAGATAGATAGATAGATAGATAGATAGATAGATAGATAGATAGATAGATAGACAGACAGACAGACAGACAGACACTCACTCCTTTGAATCTCCCAGGGCAGATCTGTTAAGTTAAGGGTATTAAGGGCTAAGTATCTCATGATTCTGTCTGTTGTATAAGCAAATAAAGAACTGAACTCTGGCTGAACTGTTCCACATCTATTCTTGCGCTTAGCTTGGAAGCTGGGTCCAAGAAGGAAGCAGCCAAGCAGTGAAAAGTTTTTCAAATCCATTGCTGGCTTTAGCCACAATTTTATGGGTATTTAGTGGTCTGGCAATCGATTTTGTCTTTCTTCTTCTTCTTCTTCAGCTGGGCATTTCCTATGTTCATTATACTGTATTAATTTCACTAACGGTGGGTACAAAAGGGAATACAGTAGACTTGTTGACAGGTGACCAGAGTATCTTACCTTAGCATATGGTGCATTTTTGAAACTGCTGAGGTGCAATATATTAAAATAACACTCTGCTTGGGGAAAAAAAAAACCCAGTGGCAAGGTCATTTGTTTCCGTCCCAAACTTACACAGTCATTGCTGATAGATTTTGTTTTAAGGTTACAGAAGAACTCAGCTGTGTACCATATATGCAGTGAGAAACTGGTTTAAAAATTTTCTCAGAGCATTTTAAGATTACTCAGAGACAGAAGAGCTCAACTATATATCATACATGCAGTGAGAAACCAGTTTAAAAAACTTTCTCAGAGCAAAAGATCATAACATATATCCTGTTATGATCAAAGGAAGCTTCTAATCTGTATAGGGTCATAATGTGCTCATCTTCTTTCCTTAAGCCACCATCACGTATTTTCATGTGGCTTATGTATATCCTAACTTGCAAAAAGAATTGCCTCCTTCTATGAACAGTCTCACTGCTCTATAAAATTAATTTGGAAATGGTTACATATAATGATTCCGCAAGGCTATTGGACTAAGGTTGGGGGGGGGGGAATCCCACAATGGTAGCAAAGACAGCTTTCTCTATTTGCTAACTTTTAGCAGCAATTTGGATTTTTGTACCCCAGGTTTATCAGCCCTAGCTTCCTGTTTTTCTGTTGAACAACAATTGAAGGGAAAACAGAAGAAATGAAGAGCAAAGTAGTTACCATAATTCAGCACTGCATTTGTATCAATGTCAATGTTTTTAGCTTTTCTGGTTTAAACAAAATAGTTGCATGGCACTTCTTTTTCTTGAGTTGCTTTCTTCCCTTGAGTATGAGAACATATCAATCATGGCTTTAGTATCTGGCTCAGAAAACCATGAACCCATTTTTTGGGGGGGCTTGGCAATCCAAACTCTCTTACTCTTTACTTCAGTGACGTTTTATAAACAGCATATAAATATATAGAAGTTTAATTTCCAGTCAGCTAGGCCCTACTGTTACTTTGGTGTTTTTTTTTTACTGGAAATTGATATTAGCTCATGATCCAATTCCTTGGCTGCATTTACAAAAGGTATCTAAGTTTAAACAAACCCATTTAGATGAAAGAAAATCTGAACAATATTGCCTACATTAAAGTATAACCTGTGTAGCAATAAATTCACCACTGTCAGAAGTGTTTTTTTTAAATGAAAACTACACAGCAATTTCATTCTTCTCTCTTACAGTTTCAGATGATTGGCAGAAAAATAGAGGGTTCGTGCAGAACCCCTAATTTCTGATGTATTACCCTCCAAGTCTTTCCAACCAAAGGGAGTGTTCTTTGCCATCATGAAACTCGCCAGACTCAGGTTTCACAATGATCCTGCGTGGATCTCTTACTCCGGTAGATATATGTACTTCAAGTCGACCTCCATTCAGGAATACAGCATAATAAACCTGTAACGAACCACACAAGCATTTCAGCAAAAAGCCTTTATTCCTAATTTCATGTTTTTCAAAACATTTTCTCCAAGACAAAGCAGACTCCTCTTCTGGTTAATTCAGAAAAAGACATACAGAAAAAAAAATCCCATTGCTGCATCAGTCAGATGGCATGCAAGTTTAATAAATTATTGTTTTTAAATCTGGAAACCTGGCTAGTTTTAGCCACCAGCAATGATTTGAAGGTATGATGGACTTCTAATCTGTATTATTGTACTGATATCATAAAAGAGGAAAGGGAATACAGTATGTGTGAATCGTCTGCATAAATCATTGAATCCTCAGGCTGGTGCTTTCTGCTTCGTGCCAGTGTGAGCAAAGCGTGATCGGAGCTGCCATCTCTTTATAAATACTGGTGGTGCTGGGTTGGTTGGCTGCGCTGCTGCCTCTTGATTGGTTGATGGAATTGATGTTGGTATAATGGGCTGTGTGGTGACCTTGCGAGTTCCATTGTTGTGGTATCCTGGATCTTGTGCTGTAATCTCCTGGGTCATTTGTTTTGTAGTGATCTCTTTTCCATTAGCCTCCTGTGTTTTAACTAATGGCTTGGGTAATGGGTTGTATGATGGTCTTTGTGAGTTCTATTGTTATGATATCCTGGGTCCAGTATTGTAATCTCCTGGGTCATTTGTTGTGTTGTGGTCTCTTGTCTATCAGCTTCCTGTGTTGTAATGGCTTGGGAAATGGGCTGTGTGATGACCTTAGGAGTTCTATTGTTGTGGTATCCTGGGTCTTGTGCTGTGATCTCCTGGGTTGTTTGTTGTATTGTAACTTCTTGAGTTCTTGTGGACTCAACCCAGGAGATTACAACACAAGACCCAGGATATCACAACAATAGAACTCGCAAGGTCATCACACAACCCATTACTTAGGCCATTACAACCAATCTGCTAACATCAACTCCATCAACCAATCAAGAAATTACAACACAGCCAACCAGCCCAGCACACCAAACCCCCCTAACCAGTATTTATAGAGAGACGGCAACTCTGATCATGTTTTGCTCGCACTAGCATGAAGCAGAAAACACCAGCCTGAGGATGCTGAGTGGGACCTTGCCGAAACATCACCAAGATACTATCAATCTTACACAGGAAAAGACCCGAACACACCTAGACCTATAGTATATACCTGTACCCATGTAAATCTATGAAAACACACACACACACACACACACTATTTTTAAGCCTATTTGTCTGGCTGGTTATACTTCTGTATCGCTTGTCTGCTGGTAGAAGTATGAAGAAGCGCTGTCCCGGGTGAAAGTCATCCCTGAGGATTTTTCTCACTCTGTTGAGACAGTGGGATCTGGCTATTTCCTCCAGTGGGGTTATGGGACAGCCCATGATTTTTTGTGCTGTGCTCATGACCCTCTGTAGTGCCTTCTTGTCCGTGGTTGTTAGGCCAGCATACCATTCCATGACTCAGTATGTGAGGACGCTTTCTATTGTTGACTGGTAGAAGGAAGTCATCAGCCACTGTGCCACCTGGTTTTTCTGAAAGACTGTCGGGAAATGGAGTCTCTGTTGGGCCTTCCTGATCACCTGGGATGTATTACTTTTCCAGGTGAGGTCCACAACACCATTGATTTCAACATTTTTTGATGGCGTGCCTACTGGTGGCTCTCCACCTTGTTGCTGCAACTATCCAGGAACCGTGCCAACAAGATGCATTTGTGTAACCTGTGACAATGTGCCCGTTCATTTCATTGAAATTGTATGAGAAGCAAAGAAGTGAAACCTCTCTCTCTTGTCCTGAAGAAGACCCTGGAAGCTTGGAAGCCAAGAATTCAGCTCAACTTCGCTTTATCTCTTCAATTATATCAGTAATTGTGAAATGAAATATATGTTAACAAAAATTTTCTCTTTAAATAGATCTGGACTAGTAGTTTTGAAACCAATTGACATGCCTCCCATGTGCATGGGGTGCACACTCCCACATCCCAGGGGTGAAATTCAGCAGGTTCTAGCAGGTTTGGTAGTAAATTTTCTAAACAGTTCTTCCAGTTGTTAGTAGAAATCTTTTGGTTTTTTCCACTTTACAGGGTTAATCCTGTCAGGAAGGCAGGAAAGAAACATCCTGGTGTTGCTTCTAGCCTAATCTTTATTGCCCTGCTTACAGAAACTGCCCACCCAGTCACATGACCCCCTCAGCCATGCTCACCAACATGCCCACAGAACTGGTAGTAAAAAAAAATTTGAATTCCACCACTGCATAGCAGGAATGTCAAACTCGGTTTCATTGACGGCCACATCAGGGTTGTGTTTGACCTGGGGTGGCGTGGCCAGCTCAATGTCACTTGTGTCAGGGACGCTTGTGGTGGCCTGAGTGCTCTGCCAGTGAAAACAGAACTCCGCATACAGCCTTTCTGAGCTGCATTTTCACTGGCAGAGGATTGCAGAAAGCTGTGGCAGCTGAAAAAGAGCTCGGGACCACTTTTGGGTGGCAGAAACACGGTGGGCTGGTCCTTCGCTGTTTCCAGGGCAGCCCCGCAAGCCAGATCTAAGTACCCCATGGGCCAGATCCACCCCCCGGGCCTTGAGTTTGACATCCCTGTTATATAACCTTTAATCTAACTGCAATAGCCTTCAGCAACACATCATTTCATAAGCCAAACACCACCATATTCGATTGAACTTTACAAATAAATATTAGAAGAGAATATCTGTAGCTCTGAACTGTGGACTCTACACTTGGCTGTTTGCTTGCAGACATTTCATTACCACATTGGGTAATATCCTCAGTTTTAGAAGAGAGTGGGGATTTGCTCTCTGTCTATATTCAATCGCTTACCCTGTCAAAGTTGGTGCTGACAATTTGCTTTCTTCTTGATAGTTCCTTGATTAGGCTTTGGATCAAAAAACACTTGGACATACTACCAGACAATACTGTGCTCTATTCCTGAGCTCTCTAGCTGCATCATGCTCTGGAAAGGAATGAAATCCATGTTTCACTGAGAAGAGTTAGGCCAGGCTAAAGACCTTTTAATCCTCAGATGTCAGTGATGGAGATCCGGTCCTTGGAAGACTGTCTGACAGCAAGCTAGATGATTTGTCCACATAGCCAATATTGCCAGTCTATTAACTAGTGTGCTTTCCAAAGTTTCAGGTGAGGCACAGAAGTTTTTCCCTGATCCCATTACCTTGAGAGCCCAGGCCTTCCGCAAGCCAATTATGTATTCTGCCCTGCAGCCCAAGCCTTCCTACCTACCTCACCTTTTCCTGTAGACAGGTACTTCAATGTCGAGACATGTAAAGAGTCAACTGAATTGAGGAAATTTATTTCTTTATTGAAGTTATGATGACAGGTTCCCTTTCTTTTCTTTGCTAACATCACTAGCAAAGCTATGCAACTTTTCTTACCTCCCATTCTTTTTCTTCCGCAGACTTCAGTCGCAATTCATAATTACATAGTGCCGAATCATTCCCCCGTGGGGGTGGAGACCATCTTGTCCACACATACATTATTCCATTTATCATTTTGACTTCCAAAGAGAGATTCATAGGAGGGTTTGGCTCAACTAGGCAAAAGAAAATTCAGATATGAGTATTTTTACTGCTCTTGCCAAGAATTCCTCCTTTTACATTTCTGCATATCAGCCTTTCTCCATTTCTGGGAATTGAGTCCTATCTGGAAGGCACCAGGTTCCAAACAGTTTCAAAACAAATTATTTAAGGTGCATAATGGGAAAGTTTATCTAAGCCAGTATTATCCATCTTTCCAGCATTTCATCTTAAGAATCTGGTTACCTGACAACTCTCTTAACTAAGATATCAAGAATCAAATCTGGGTCTTAAGACCCACGAAACTTTAAAATGAGTCATACTGTAGATCTTGTGACTGAGATCATCTCAGTCTGATATTATTTTTCTTTTTGATTTTCAATAAAACTGATGACTAGTACTGCTGGCCTATTCTATCTACCGTGATATTAGCTTTGAGAAAATCATGATGTTAAACTACTGTGCCATCTCCTCTCTTTCTAATAATAGAGCAAAATAAAAGCTCGAGTTTCATTTGGCTCTTACCCATTTCTTTTACATTCACATAATGGGGATCAGATAAATTACTCCCTGCATCATTGGTAGCTTTTACACTGATATTGTATGTTTGCCACAGCCTGGTGATTCTTTGATTAAAGTAACAAGAATTGGGCCCAGCAGATAAGTAATCTGGACATTCGTGGATCTCTTTTTCACTGAAATACAAGCATGTAAAGCAATAGTTAACACAGACATGTTTATATTTATCAAAAATAAAAAAAAATCCAAGCGACACAGAGTGTTCTCTAAAGATTCTTGCTTTTTCATTATGTTTCTAAAAGATTTAAACTTTAGCTTCATGACTAGTGCTTCAAAAGAGAAGTCTAATATGAATTCACCTGTTATTGAATGACTGATTCTTCTAATGGTCTAAAATATTGTAACCATTTTTTTTCAACATCACATCCAGGCATCCATTTTGATTAATTCAACCTTTCAGATGATCTATTATTTATAGCTATAAAAGTGGGAAAGCTATGCCCTTGACAACACATGACTTTGATTTGTAAATTATGCCTGTGGTATGTTCAAGTAATCATAGTTTAAAAATTGTGGCTTAGATGTGTGTGTTTACAGGCATTATTTTACTTTATGCATGGTAATCTTGTTCTTAAGGAGTATCTACCTGTATCGAATCTATGTGAAGAACAAAGTAAATAAAAGTTATTGTTCTCTTCCACTTTCCCATATATTATTCTTACCCAATGGTGTTGTAGAGCAAAGTATAATTTGTAGGAAGACCCCCATCTGAATTAGCTTCCCATCGACAAGTAAATGTTTCATTTCCTTGGGACAGGCAACTTATTATTCTAGGTTTCCCAGGAGGAGAGTGTCCTGAAGAATTGGAAAAATGAAATCAGTTATTGTTAGCAGAGTGGTTACAAGCCTAGAATATGGACTTGAATTTGCCTTGCCTTGCTTGCCACCATCTTCATAATAGTTTATTTCTACCCTGATTTTCTCTCCCCAAAAACTAATAGCATCATACAGAAATGCGTATCACACTGCTAAAATACAAATATAAATCAGTTATAATAAAGTTATAATAAAGCTACAGAGTCTCAAATCCAATACTTAAAGGGGAAAAACACAATTAAAACCAAGATTTGGTAAAGATGAAATCAAGGAACAAAGAGCTCGTCTACATTTTCGCCAATAATATACATATATTGTAGCAAATAACCAATATTACCATATAACACACTTTTGGAATAGGCATTTGCAAAAGCCCCAACTCTTACAGCTGTTAAAAGAACTGGACTTTGTCATGGTTCAGCCCACAGACTTTGACATTGAAGAAGCTACTCCAGCTGAACCAGTGGAATGTTAGACTCAGGAGATACCAAACCAGAAATCGCCTGAGAATGATCAAACTCTGAAGTGGTCAGATGATATGATACAATCTCCAAGACTTGGCAAGTAGAATGGAGACCAGAGCAAAGAGCCTGTTTAATGGCAGCCCCCACCCAAGTTTCTCTGTTGGAAACAACTGTTTGATTGAGTGGTGTAGTATATGATTTCTGAGAATCCTGCTTATGAATCTGGCTGACAAATCTAACTTGGCTGTCTAAACTTTGGACTCAATTTTGACTACTCTTCTGTGTATTGAAGAGTATTCTTTATTCTCATCTTTTTTATTGAAGGTGAAACTACCCCGGCAAGCTTCTTTTCCCAGACAAATTGTTGGTTTACATTTCCCCCCCTTGTCTGCTGTTATCTGCTCAGCCTTAATCTGATCCAGACTAGGAACCTTCTCAAATTAGCCTTTGAGATTATTCATGTCTGAAGACAGAGCATCGGAAAAGTAGAAATATGTACTGTAGGAGAGCTTGGCTCTGTCACGAAACAGCTGGTCTGATAACACTATTCTGCAGTATCCTGATGAAAGAAGCCAATGCCCAATGCTTGGAAATATCACTGGAACAAAACCAGTTTATGAATGATTTTGTGGCTTTTATCTTAGAACTCCTAGCTGTAAACACCTTACATGGAATTGACTCATTTTGTCTTCTGCCTTTCTTTCTCTCCTTTTTGTACATTGCCTTCTGTGAGTCAACTTGGATTATTAGAATTCTGAAATAAACCTACCACATTTACTATTATCTTAACCCAGATAAGCTTTCCAATCTGTGAGGCTCGCTAACCCAAAGACCCATATCTTGTGAACCTTCAGATGAAATGGCTACCAGGACAAAAGCACGCCAATCACCAAATGTTTTAAAGCTACCCTGGCAAATATGGCATATATCACACAAACCAAAGTTTCAGCAATGTATATTTCAAGTTCTGGCAGCACAACTTTGCTGTGACAAATTAGAATATTCACTATAAAAAAAAGCACAGCTGCTGCTTCCTCAGTAGACTGTTATGGTATAACAGATGGAGCAGCAGATATTAGAAGAACAATTGCCAAATTCTTATTGCAGTTGCCAAGGCTGTTTTCCAGCTGCCTGGCTTCTCCAGTTATACAACAACAGATAAAGAGTATTGTGTTGTCTCACTTTAGTATTTTGCCAGATTTCTGTTTTCTAAAACTTAAGCTTCTCCTAATCAGATGCTTTTCAGGTGTGCTGGACAATAAATCACCATCTCTTAACAGAATGGCTCTCCAATCACATGGAGAATTTATAGAAAAAGCTTTTAGTTTTTGAACACAAGCTAAATTTAGCTAACATTCCTTTCTTTTACTCATGAAGTTTAATCTATCTGTTTATTAATTGCTATGCCAATAGTTGAATTGCACATATGTATGCATGTAGAAAGTAAGCTAAAGATATGAAAGAAATGTGTATTTAAAAGTAGGGCACTTTTATTGTTGTAGCTAATTTTGCTAACATTTCATGATAAATCAGTGAGATTACCAAGAACAGTTTAAATTTATCACTTTTTCCATGCTCTACCCTATGTTTAAATGAGATCTGTATCCAAAGTCACCCTTCTTGGAGCCTATAATTGTTATTACAGTTCCATGATTTGGAAGAAAAGAAAATCCAGATGATTCTATTACCTGGCCTGTTTCCCATCTTTTTACTGATGATACAATTGTCCCCCCCCCCCCAGGTCCATTCCATGTAGTTACCCAAAGAAAGGTGGCCAATGTTTATTTTGTGTTTATTGTTGCTCCTTCTGTTCTTAGCGCTATGCCCAAAGCCAAAGGTATTTGGAAAAAGGAAAACAGCAGACCACTGCTTAAACATTAAGCGGGCATCTAACCGTGGCAAAGGGACATTAGCGGACATCTAATCGTGGCAAAGGGTGCTATGATCAAAAGTCAGAAATGACGGATGCCACAATCAACACCTGGAGCCAACTTTGGGAAAAACATGGTCAAGACTTTTTTTTTATTAAAGCAACTTGAGTATTTTGAGGCTTCAAAGCTATACAACCATATTAGAACAACCTTGAAAGCACAGCATGAAATATAGCAACAAATAAAAATACAATATAAAAGCAATGAAAACATAATAGCAGGCAGAAGAGTTTAAAAGGTTCTGTGAAATACACCTAACACTGTACAGTAAATTAACTTATTAACATGTTTAAAATACTAGAATTAAAATGTTTTGACATTAGACAAAAATAATAATGCCAGGAATACCTTACTGAGGTAGGATATTCTAGAAGTAAGGCAATGGCACCAAGAAGGGATGATCTATAGTACTTATTGCATTTCTGCATAAGATAGCATCCAGCACATGGTCTCTAAGATTATTTAGGGAATGTTTCTCAATCTTGGCAACCTTAAGATGTGTGGATCTCAACTCCCAGAACTCCCCAGTAAGTATAGCTGTTTGAGGAATTCTGGGAGTTGAAGTCCAACCATCGTGAAGCAACCAAGGCTGAGAAACAGGAGATTGGTATGGGGTTGATAATTCTGTTATAGTTTCTATGGAACAGATGCAGTTTTCTTCAGTGGGGTAGCAGATAACCAGACTTTAAGGTGGGATGATACCAAATGAATGCTAGAAATAAAAGTTAAACATTAAGAACTATTTAACAGTAGAGCCAGTTATCACATAGATGAAATAATTTCAAAATTGTAATAATAAGTGGGCAAGAAAGACTGAGCACTCACCATCGACAAGCCATACATTGAGATACGGTAACAGAACAAATGCTTCTAATATTGACTGCCACAGCTTCATGCCTGTGCCTACTTTCATCTCCAGGAAGCAATTGGGATTCACTGGGAAATGAGAAAAGACATAATTGTTTATGACACTTATTCAGCACAGAATAACACAATTGGAAGGGACCTTGGAGGTCTTCTAATCAATGGAAAATATTCCATCGGCCCTATTTTCAAAGTATCCTTTTCAGATAATGTAAAGGATTGATTAAGCATTTGACAAAGTTTTAAATGAGATTTCAGTAGAAAAGACGGTATGATAT
>JANHFJ010008747.1:3952-17582 GCA_032468195.1 Cerberus rynchops
GTAAAGTACAATGCAATACATTTATTTACTATAATTAGAAGTTATACTACAATAACCACAATAAAGTCACAGTGTAAATGAACATTTTTTCCAGTCCAACTGTGGTTGGCTATGTTGATATCTCTATATTAGTTCATATAATGAATTTGGTTTATAGTATCTGGTAGAGAGCTCATTTACTTAGCTTAAAATTTAAGCTGGAGAAGAACTTGGAAAGTGAAAGAGCATTATACCTGTCACATGTCAGGTTCATTTGTATATAAAGCTGTAGAATTAAATAAAAATTCTACAAGACCAATGAAAAATGGGGAAGTTAAAAGAAAAAGAGGACATCTGTGGCATGGACATCTGCATATTGTAAAAAAGAATTGATTGGTTATGAATTTTTACATGAAAATATTTTATATTTAGTTTGCTGTAAAAAAAATTAGAGAATTACTGAATTACTTTTTGGCTTAGACTTGCATATATGTGTATATATGTGTGTTTGTGTTTTTGCAGTCAAATGGACTTGAACCTCGAGAAAGTTTAGCTCAAGACTTGGGCATTTTAGAACCTAAAGCCCCAGTAGATGGGCCCTTGCTACTGGAAGTGGTCAGAAGATGTCAGCAGAAAAATGGCTTTTCTAACAGTGGAGACGTAAGACTGTTAACATCCTAACCATGTTAATGAATTCTTCATTTTGATGTAGGTACTTTGAAGAGCAAATTACTGTTGAAATAGTGATGTTGATTTAAAATGTTTTGTAGTGTTTCCTTTGGAGAGAGTATGTCAGTACTGTTTTTGTGTGCATGTCCAAGTCAATCTTGATTCCTAGTGATTAAGCAAACAAGTTCCTTAAGTTTTCTTGGCAACATTTTCAGAAGTGCCTTTGCCTTCTCCCTAAGGCTGAGAGAGAATGACTGGCCCCAAATTGCCCATCTGGCAGATCTCTATTTCCTTAGTCCTATTCAAACATCATTCTCTACTACTTAATTGTATTCTAATAAAATCATATTTTATATTTACTGGTTTTCTACATTTCTATTTAGGTAGCTCCAGTAATATTTGAAAATGCACATTCACCTCCAAAATCATCAGATGAAAGGTCTAACATAGTTTCAGTGCCAAGTAAGGTAAGCTGGAATAGTAAAATAAAGCATATCTTTAAAAGTGATATTTCTAGAATCTAATCCTAATCTACAAATTCTTTTAATGGGAAAATATATATTACCATAATAGCAATATCACGAGTATATTAAAGTTAGAAATGTGTTTTATACAAATAATTATGGAACTTTATATATGCATGTACAGAGCAATTGTAGGTGGATGTTTCACTGTTTTCAAAAAATTGCTGACTTGTAGTTGTCAAAACTGGAGATGAGAATGATTTTGCCAGGCTTTTCAGTCTAGTAAATCTTTGTTTTTAAATTATTTGGACTACCCCACTGCTGAAAACTTTAAGTTTTGAGGCCTAATCACTGGCAGCTTATGGAGATTTTCATAGCTGTAATTGAAGCTCCTCCTTCCCTTGAATACTTGCCGCCCAGCTTAATCGTAAACTATCCTGGGTGATTTTTCTAAGAAGTAAAAATTATTCTGCCTAAAGCTTTGAGTTCCATATGTTTCTTTTAGGGATGAAGTTATAAAACAGAAATTGCCAGAAATTGCTTAATGGGTTTGATTTGGAAAATATTTCTATATAAACTAGCTATTTTAAAGCAAAACAAATTAATGTATAGTTAGCAAAAAACATACAAATAGATTTTTATACAATCAAATATCAAAAACTCTTGGTAGAAAGCATCCTATTAAATGTGAACCAATCCAGTATAGCTTGTTCAGTAAACCATGAATAAAAAATACCCTGACTTAGAATTATTCAGTAATTTTATTGTCTTAACAACCCAAATTCATCCTACAAGTAGTCCTCAACTTACAACAGTTCATATTGTGATTGTTCAGAGTTACAATGGTACTGAAAAAAGTGGTTTTCACTTACAACCATTAAATGCAGATGCTTGGCAACTGACTCATATTCATCACCTTTTATAACTCTTGACAAGCAAAGTCAGTGGGGAATCCAGATTCATTTAACAGCCATGTTATTAATTTAACAAGTGCAGTGATTCAATTACAACTGTGGCAAGAAAGGTTGTAAAATGGGACAAAATTCACTTAACAAATGTCTTGTTTAGCAACAGAAATTTTGGGTTCAATTTTGGCCATAAGTTGAAGACTACCTGTATTTCATATTTCTTTCCTATGTAATTTTTATCTTGTTCAACCATTTTTGACCTTTTTTTATTTCCAATGCTCATATTCAATAACTAATTATACAGATGAAGTTCTTTTTAGGACATACTGTTTTGCATTATACAGAGAAACTTAATGGGGCAGATTTTGATAGTGATGTCTGAGCAACTAATAGTGTTAAATTTTAGTAGGTTTATTAAAAAAATGAGTACAGGATTTTCAAAGGGAAAATATGCCAGTACCATTAAAATAAATATTGAATAAATATTAAATTGACAATGGATAATTAATTCCATGATTAAGAGATAATTTCCCTCTGGACCAGAGTGATGCCCATATATTTAAATAAAAAGCAGTGATGCTATTAAAGCAAGATAAGACATGAGTCCACTCTGGCTCATGTGATCAAGAGAGGGCATGAATATGAATAATCAGCATCTTTGAAGACACTGCCTAACTTCATTCCATAGGGATGCATATAAGAGTATTTTTTTTTGGATTTTTTTAAAATAACACTTCTTTTGATCATGAAGAGGTTGCTGTCTCAAGTGTACAATTCTAGTTAAAATGATTAAAAAGGAAATGGTTGAAAGCCCAGATTGCAATATTTGGAAGATATTATCTGAATCCATTGGAGTCTCCCTTTTAGATAGGATATTGGATTGAGTTTGTTTTGGTTGCCTTGGTGGAGGATGTATAGCATGATCTGTATGAGAGGATGTCTTTTAATTTTCTTCAGTATACTCAGTCCGTACTTATCAACTGCCTTATTCAGCAACCATTTGAGGTTATAATGGTCCTGAAAAAAATAACTTTATGACCAATGCTCATATTTGTGACCCTTGTAGCATCTCATAGCATCTGATAGTCACATCATCATTGTATTCATTGCTTGTTGCCCTCTTGAAAGCAGGCACACAATGGAGCATAGACATTGAAAACAACATGCTGGCAAAAACAAGTGATTCTACATTGTATATCTGTTTACTCTCTTGTAATCCCTTCCTCTTCAATAAATGTAAATACAAACATTAATCTCATTCCGTGTTCATTATCTCAGCACAGGGAAACATTCCAAATGGCAAGGAGTGGTTACAAGGCAAACAAAAGACAAAGTGCCAGACTGATTAGTCTTGTCAGTTTTGAGCCAGCAATCCCAGTGCTGCTAGCTCCAAAGGGTGGCGAAGTGAGGAAAGGAAAAGCACAGTCTCTATCATGTGATTTCCTACTTAGGTACCACTTCCCTTAATGAAGGGAATTGCCAATTACAATTTTGTTAACTAAACAGGTTAAATATTTGGGGGTTTTGAAAGTATTTTTTGAAATTTGAGAATATTATTTTGCGATGTAGTTTTCTAGGTCAGATCATATTCATAAGGCTGGGAGGCTGCTATTTTATATATACCATATTTTTTGGACGCACCTAGATTTTGGAACAGGAAAACAAGGAAAAAAAGTTTTTGGCTTCTGCACATCTTATTTTGCCTCTCCCCAGCCCCCAAAGGCATTTTGCAGACCTTCAGGAGCCTCCGCGCAGCTCGTTCTTGCAAAAAAACCTGCCTGTTTATCATCTGTTTTTTTGCAAAAACAAGCTGCATGGAGGCTTCTGGAGGTTTGCAAAATGGGGGCTGTGGAGAGATAATACAAGACGCATGGGGGGGGGTTTGTGAGGCCAAAAGTGTCCCATTTTTCACCTGTTTTTTAGCCTCCCAGCCCCCTCCCCCCAGCCTCAGAGGCATTTTGTAGGCCTCCAGAAGCTTCCATGTGGCTTGTATTCGCCAAAAGGCTTGTTTTTTGGCAAAAATGAGCCATGTGGAGGCTTCTGGAGCCTGTAAAATGCCTCAAGGGGCTCGGGAGAGGTAATACAAGACCGGGGGTGGGTGGGTTGGGAGGCCAAAAACACAGTCTGGTTTTGATGAAAATGGGATGCATGGATGGGGTTTTGGAAGGCCAAAAATGGCTGTATTCGGTGTATAAGATGCACCACAATTTTCACCCACTTTTGGGGGGGGGGAAATGTGTCTTATACACCAAAAATATGGTACATTGGCCTTTCGTATCCTACAAGATTTTATCTTGTCCTTATATTATATCTGTATAAATTGCTAAGTGAGATCATCTAGAATAAAAGATCTTGACAACAAGCCATTCTCTATTTATTTTGAAGAAAAAAGAAATGTTGATTCAAATATAGGTTTAAAAGAATATAGAAAATACAGTTTTTAAAAAAGAAAAAATACATAAACAATAAAATACAGGTATATAACAGTTATTTACTAATGTTTACCATTTGGCTCCAAGGATGTAACCAATATTATCATGTTCAGTGATGATGTTATAAGGCAAAATAAATTCAAGTTAAATCTAGATAAGAGATAAACAATCACAAATTGTTACATGTGGGATTGCATTCCTCATGGAAAAGCGGACCAGAAATATTTCCAGTTACTGACAGTTATATAAACTTGGTTATATCAGACTAAGCCAATGTGCTGTATGTAGGAGTACCTTGAAGAGTGCCCAAAAGCTTCAGTTAGTGCAATATATGATAGCTGAGTTGCTCTGTAGTAGTGCATAATAACAGAAACCATGAAGGACCAGGTTGCTTTTATTCTGTGCATAAAAATGGTTTAGGACCTACTTATCTGTGGGACTTAATATGAATCTGTAGAGAAACTAAGTTCGGGGAGAGAGATCTCCTTGCAGATAACAGAACTTCCATTGTTTGATGGATACACAAGAGTGTTTTTCTGTATGTAAAACAGAGAGATCTTTTCAGTGTAGTTAACATCTCTACTGAAAAGAGAAAGGATAACAAATGATACCTTGTTTTAACCTGAATATAGTGTTTTAGAAATGGAGAACATAAATCCCAGTGACTGTTCAGAACCAATACCATAGATCAGAATTTGTCACTAATATGTTAAGGTTGATTGAGCTGTATACAACTAATCCTTGACTTACTTAATGTAAGTAAGTAACAGTCACTTAATGATTGTTTGAAGTTCTAAGTGTGAAAGAGTATTCCCTTCCTTCTAATTTATATTCCAAGTACTTAAGATAAAGCCAATTTTCCCAGACATAACTCGTATTTTTAAGCATTTGTCTGTAACGTGGAAAGGGAAGAGAAATTCATGGGAGACATTTTTTTATTCCTTCAGTCTACATGAAGAACATATTTTCTGCAAAGAAGCCTTGAGCAATCAGAATCAGTTAAAAATAATAGTATCTGTTTCCATTTTCTAGTACAAACCAGATGTTACAGAGAAGAAAGTAAGATGGCACTATATGCTATAAAATTGAATCATGAAATTCAGCTGGATTGTTGTTTTTATCAAACTGTTTCCGTTTTCAGTAAAACCTATAAATTTTAATACAAAATGTTTTAATAATATAGAGGTCTGCTCCATTGATTAGAGAGTTATGTAGCAACATAACTGTTGCTACATAACTCTGATGTAGCATTGAAGTGATGGGCCAGTGCCATCAACAACCCAAGTTGTAGAGATTAATTTTAAGGATAATTTTGTAAATAGTAATACAAGCTATATAATCAAAGACATTTAATATACTGCAACATGAAGCAGTATGGTTTTTGTGGCAGAAAAATAAACATTCTCTATTTCAGAGTTGAAACCTTTCTCCTCCTCAACCTTGTAGTTTATTATAGAGTTGCACATTGAAAATTCTGTTCAAAAACTGGGCGCAGTCAGGATAGAAAAATAAACTCAGATAAAAAAAAGTGGTGGACCCAGGTCAACATTTTAGACAGTTAAAAAAGCCCTAGCAAAACAACAAAACAAAACAAAAATCATATACTTAATCCTCTCAAATTAGTATTACAGTGTTTTGCCAGAAATGACAGCAATATTATAAAGGTTTGGGATAATAAAAGAGTAGAGATCACTGAGTAATACTTCTACTTAGATGTGTTTAATTAGAAAATAAATGATCAGTATCAGTTTTTAAATATTTAATTAAAAGTAAGATCCAGTTTGCATAATGGATTTATTTAATTTATTTTATTAAAATCAAATGTATATGGCCATCCATCCCATGTAAAGTGACTGTAAGCAACATACCATAATGAAATATAAAAAGAAAATGAGAATGGTCAATTATCTTTTAACAATACTGGATTTAATTTCATTTTTGGTTACAGAAGGACATCCTAGATAAGCATGACTGTCTAATAGAAATACTGAAGTGCTTGGACAGTAAAATAAATTAGAAAGTTGGCTAGATAAGAGACTATCATCAGCCCAAGTGGAATGCATGATTCATTCCACATCTAATAAGCTTTGCAACTGAAGAAGTCAATTAGTTTTTCCAAGTTGAAAGAGAATTGCAAAAATTTATAGTTTATGTGCTATTCCACAAAATCAGCAATATTTTTAATACCAGGATTTTAAAGGGTTTTTTTTAGTAAACACAACATAATTTTGTATACTAGTATTTAGTTTTACATGATATACCCCACATACAATTTATTTTCATTTTTATGCCATTATTTTATTCTTATGTTCAGATACCAAGGTATAAAGGACATCGTAAACAGAAAAGGTGCTTGAACACAACCGAGCAGGTAAAATGCATGAGCAGAAGAACCTGGCAAGTGCCTCTGTTTCTAACTTGAATAAAAGAGCAGCTTGCACTAAAAATAAATGCAACTGGCACAATTGCATTTTGGTAAACTAACTTCACATATATACAGGTGTAACATGTACTTTGAAACACATAATAATCACAATTATATGAACATTTAATGAAATGTATATAATTAAATTAGGTTGACAAATACTTACGAAGTGCCCATTTGTCTGGCTCCCTAATAATTTAATAAGCTGTTTCTACATGCTGATGCTTTGTGTCAAGTTTTACATTTGAATCCTTAACATACACATATATTTACATAATTTAATTGGTATTGTTCATGAATACTATCAGCTCTTGATTTTTGTAAACTAATTCATGTATGACATTTGCTATGAATAAATGCAGAGGAACCTGGAAAAGCTCTTGTTTGCAGGTTGGCCTAGAAATGAGATAGGAAAGCTCCAGGTTTGAGATTAGGGAGAGAGCCTTTTCAGTTAGGATTCAAGATGGGCTATAGTAGTGGGACAGCATTGGTTGCACTTGTCTGCAACCTTTGGAAAGCTTGGGATAGAGGTTATGTGTCTGTCCTGAGTCTCTTGGCAGCTTCTGATATCACTGACCATGGTAACTTTCTGGACTGACTCTGCAAATTGGGAGGCACTATTTTGTGGTAGTTCTCTTTTCTCTGTGGCTTGTATCAGTCAGTTGTGGTATAGGAAGTGATATGTATCCCTAGGTTAACAAGGGTACTCAGAGCTCAGGGCTATGTCCCTTCTTGTTTAACATCAAAGCTGCTAGGAGAGCTCCTCAGTACACTGATTGTATCCAGGTTCACATCTTTAATCCATGCTGGATAAGTGGTGCTATTCAGCTGCTGACTCTGCCTAAAAGCTGGAAGAACCTGGACGGGGAAAACTGTCTCAACCCTAGCAAGATTGATTGATTGTAGGGTTTTGGCTCCCTGGGGTTTGAATGGGATAACATTCACCCAGAAAGATCTGGTGTGCAATTTGGGTTGCCTTTCTTTTGCTGTTTGGGTGTTTTTATAATTGTACTGTATCCTTCTCTGATGTTTCAAAAACTGCTCAAATGCCCAATTTGCAAAATGTAGCCTGCAGACATTTTTGCAGGTAGTAGCTATCAGGGATTGTGTATCACGATTGTTTCGTTCGTACTTCATCATCCGTGGAAAGTAAGGTTAAGTGTTATTTGATCTTACCGATAACAAAGGTCAGAGGTGATATCAAAACCAGGCTTATCTCTTGAAGGAACGAACCTGTCATACAAACTTTTTCCTACGGTGAGCAGAGTTGGTTAGGGTACTCACTGAAGCTCAGGAAGAGAATGTGGGCAATGAATCTGTTTTAATCCTTGCTTCTTCCCAAAAGACATTTAATCAAAAATGCTTATAATAAATACCATCTCCTTAACACTATAAAACAAAACTTCCTTTATTTATCCAATCAATCCCTTGCATCTAGATGTAATAAACTGAAGAAATGAACTCAGATAGTTCATTGAATTTCATGCTGTTCTTATTCTCAGATGTTCAAACTCCATTTTTACTCCCTATTTATGATCCTGTACTCCCTTAATTTGGAATAGAGCCAAGGTGACTGGATGGAGCTGTAACATCCATCCAACTAACAGACCTGAATACTTTCACTTGACCATTTTTCACAAGTGAAAATTCTTGCCTTAGGATCATTTGTTTAATGGCAGTTTGAAGTTATAACACCACTGAAAAAAGTGACATAGTTGGTCCTCACATTTATGACCGTTGCAGCATATCCACAGCCACATATTCAAACTTTGGACACTTGGCAACTGGTATAGATTTATGACAATTGCAGAGTCCTGGGGTCACATGATTGCCATTGGTGACCTTTCCAGTTGGCTTCCGACAAGCAAATCAATGGAGGAAGCCTGGTTCACCTAACAACCATGTGATTCACTTAATGACCATGGTGATTCGCTTAACAACCCCAGCAAAAGTCTTAAAATTGGTTAGTCATTTAACAACCCCCTTGCCTAGCAATGAAAATTCCAGTTCCAATTGTGGTTGAAAGTTAAGGGTTACTGGTAGTTGAATCTCAGTTATGGTGGATATGCATCATTTTATGATAGAATGTCTTAAGAGTAATTTTTTTTTTCATTTTTATACTCCATTCACAGTATAAGGAATAAATACATTTTAGAATTGAACTTCCAATTTGAATAAGAGATTTCTTATCTTTTTCTATTGTGATTTTTAATATAATAAAAAAATCTCTGTTTTATACCTCTATATGTTGGAAAAAAATGATATATTTAGCAGGTATATGATTATGGATTTTATTTTTAATGTATTATTTATTTACATTTTCCATATTGTAATCACCTCACTCGCACAATTCTTGGTGGTTTATAAAGTTAATATTTTCTCCTTTTTTTCCTTGCAGCAAATTACATATTTAGGATGTTGAATGTAGTAATTTAACTATGAAGATTTGATAACTTGTAGAAATAATTGAACATGTTGTTTAGTGCTAATATACCTGGCTATAGTCAAATTATAATTTTACATCTTTAGTATTCTTTAGTAATCTAGAAATAGTTTTTTTCTATTCATTGTACTCAGACTCTCTAGTATTCAAAGCAGAATTGTACATTTTATAATATAATGTTTACCACTAAGTATCATAGTGGAAAAAGTGGGAAAGAATGCTTAATCTTGTCTACTTTTTATTCTTTTATTATTAATTTGTTTTTTTACTTTACATATCAATTTATTTAGTATTACAGATTGCTGTTTATATTCATTATGGGAGTATTGGATACCTAAGTAGCAATAAGTAGAAAAATATTTTTAAGACTCTGGCATTGGGCTCACTTCTTACACCTGCAATATATTGCAGTGTGTGTGTGTGTGTAAATGCACACTGCAATATATTGCACATTACATGTATATACATATATATGTATATGAAGAGACTATTAATGTGACACTATAGTCACAATAACCATATAAATTATTGATCTATTGTTAGTTCTGTGTTCTTCTAATATCAAAAACTAAACAATTCAAAGGAAACAGATTATGTGGCATTATTTAAGAGAATGTGTAATTTCTTTAAGGTTATTGAAACCAGTCATAGTGATACAAGCATCATGTCTGGAGAAGCAAAGAGCAAAGGCAACATTCACTTCTTACCAAATGAAATAACAGTAATTTCTGAACCAAACAAAGAAATAGATACCAAAGAAAAAAATAATCTAGCAGCAGAAGAAGATGCAGAGGGTGATTCTTTCTTTGATGATCCATTACCAAAACCAGAACAGTCATATGGTTGGTAAGTTAAATATACTGATCTAATGTATTTATTAGAATATTTTTATTTGAAAGATGCTGAATTTATTTTTACAGTAAATAAAAGATAGGCTTTAGAAACTTTTCTTTTGCACAAAACAAATGAGTAGCTTGTTCTGCCTATTTGCACTGCAAAATCTTAAATTCTCCAACCCCAAGATTATACTGATAAAACCTTTCTAGTGTTTTCCTGCCTAAATAAAGTACTGAACACTTTAAAAAAAAAAGAATATAGATATTTTCTGTTTGCAGTAGAATCTTTTGACTTGGAAATATTTACATCATATATGGAAATACTTTTGACCATAGTGAAGCTATGATTTCTTCATACATATGGCTACAAAAGATGCCACATTAGTGTTCCAGCTTGTAGGATCCTATAATAAGCTCTGTACTTGCAGTGCATCTTCAGAATATATTATACAGGTTGTCCTTGATTTAGGATGATTTCCTTAGTGACTGTACAAAGTTATGATAGTACTAAAAAATGTAATGTACAATCAATCCATACATGTAAGACTGTCACAGCATCCCACGGTCACATGCTCATGATCCAGGCACTTGGCAATTAGCTCACACTTACAACACTTGCAGCAGCCTGAAGTCACATGATCACCATTTACAAACTTCCCAGCGAGCTTCTATCAAGTAAAAAGGAAAGATGGCAGGAAAGATCATAAATTGAGAGCACATGATTTCTTGCTTAATGACCGCACCACTTAATGAATTTGCCAGGCCAAATTTGGTTGTAAGTGAAGGGTGGACTGTATATAAACATTACTGTTTAAACTTTTCTAGAAATTTAGTTTGGCACTAAGAACAGCTGTCTACACGTTGCAAAATATATGTTCAGAATGATAAGCCATGAAACGTGTTTAAGGTTTTCCATACACTAAATTGTCCTCTCATTTTGTAGTTTTATTGGGATTTCATTTTGTATAGACAGTTTCTTCAATTTAAGCTAAAAATTGAAACAGTCAAAAGGCGGTTAATGGAAACTATTTTTTACAAGTTCAAAGAATTAATCTATAAACTATACTCTCAGAATTGCCTTCAATGTTAAGAAATTTTTTAACTAAATCCAGAATTCTAGCTTAGTTGTATACAGATCATATTACTATGTAATCTCTTTTTTGAAAGAACTGTTGATGTTGGTGATCAATAATTCTGTATCATAAATGTTTTAAAGAATCTTTAAGTGACGGGAGCAGAAGTCTGAGATTAAGTAAAAAATCAATACAAAACTTTACATTCCTCACTTTGTAGCAGAAGTCTTTATTTATTTTGCTAGTTGTCATATTTTATTAAGTGAATGGTAAAATAGTTGGAAGATGACTGCTTTTCCCACCTCTATTTATTAAAGGAAAAATGATTACAACAAAACAGCAAATGTTGCATCTCTTTCTGATTCGTTACCTGTAAAGAGTGGTCTGAATTCTTTGAGTGGAATACCTCCATTAAAGGAATCTGACAGTAAGTATTTACGTCGATATCTTGGCTGTACTAAACAGAATGTAATAAGAATTGGCACTCCCATGTCCTAAATGTCATGGTTAGCTTGTGTTACATGATCAGATGTCTAATCCATTTGCCATTTCTATTGTATAAGAAAAATAGAAAAATGAGATACACATTACCTTTGATAGCTAATGCATTGCAAAAATACAGAACTGATAGCTGGCAACAAGATTTATTTTTTCATTGCTAAACTGAAGTAGCTTTCCTCCAAAAGCCAAGTTAAGTGTTAAAAATGGGAAAGCAAAAATGTACTATTTGTCTTTTAGATGTACCCAATGACATAAGAGTGGATTTTGACTTAACCATTAGGATTCCTTCTTCTTTCACATTTCCACTGAATGCTTCCCTTCCAAAAGTAGGAATGGATAGTTAGAACTCAAGTGCCAAAATAGTCCTAAGTAAGAGGTTTGAGGTCTTATATCACCAGTCAGAAGAGACATCCCACTGGGTGAAATTGATCCAATATAATTTCCCTTCTGTTTCCCTGGTGCTAGTTCTCCAATTTCCATCCATGTTCTCTCCATTCACATATAAACTCTTTTCCCCATGTCTTTGTACTCATAGTTTTTCAGATTGCATTCTGCAGAACCTTAGGGTTCCATGAGAACTTGATGGGATTCTGAGATAAACTTAAGGAGAAAAAATTCACTCAAATGCAACAGATTCTGCAGCCTGAAATGTTTGAAAAGTCCTCTTGCAGTTCTCCTTTTCTACTACTACAGCTCTCTGCACCCAAACAGTGCAGATGATAAAGAACAAACAAAGATGACTGTATCCAATTTGGACAGTTCCCATTGTTTAAAACGATTTACAAACCCCTTCTGGAATAGATTTTTACAAATGTAGAGAAAAGGAAAGTAAAAGATAGATTTCTGTACCCATTACTAGTCATAATAGCAATATAGTAATCTAAAATAGGATTTAGTACTAATAATGTTTTCAAACTGATTAACAGGCTGTATGTAAAGTGCAAGCACAATTTTAGTCTAATTTTTATTTTACAGATGCAAATTCAATTTTGAAACATGTGAAGATGGTGAATTCTAAACTCGGATCACTTGAACTGGGCAAGTAACTTATCTGCAGAAGCACAGTTAAAATTTGTGTATATAGTTGCAGAATATTTTTTCTAGGCATATGGTTTGCCCTTTCAGGTAGTCATTGACTTACAACTGTAACGGAATCTGCTTATTATGGTTGTTAAATAATGATGTTCATAAAATGGGTCATCATGTGACTGACTTGATTTTATTACCTTTTCTGAGGTGATTATTAAATAACCATAGCTATTACCGTATTTTTCAGACTATAAGACACACCTGACTATAAGACACACCTAGATTTAGAAGAGAAAAATGAGAAAAAAAGTTTTCAGTCTCCACGTGCCCTGTTTCCAGCCCCTTTTCTGATCTGTTTCCAGACCTTTTTTGGTCTGTTTTTGGGCCAAAATAGGGCCAAAAATGGCCAAGAAAAATGGGGCACATGGAGGCAAAAAAATAGCTGGCTGGTGGTCAGGGCTTCTGCAATATTCACTCTATAAGACACACAAACATTTTCACTCACTTTTGGAAGACAAAAAGGGGCATCTTATAGTCTGAAAAATACTATGCATTGCTTTACAGCCCTCTCTAAGCAGTCAGCATATTGCCCCCAACAATCTGGGTCCTCATTTTACCAACCTTGGAAAAATGGAAGGTTGACTCAACCTTGAGCCGGTCTGGATTGAACTGCAGGCAATTGGCAGAGTCAGTCTGGAAAACTGCAATCTAATCATCCTGCCAAAGTAAGGAAGGCTTCCTTCCTTCCTTTTCATTTCCATTCCTTATTTCCATTCCTTTATTTATTTATTTATTTTATTTATTATTAAATTTATATACCACCTCTCTCCCAAGTAGGGACTCAGGGCGGTGTACAACCAACTAAAACAGA